>AWOL01S0007300.1:47048-66006 GCA_000715115.1 Nicotiana otophora
GTGGAGTTTATTTGATTTGACATATGATACATTTTGGATACATTTGGACTGTAATAATTTGATGATTCTATTCCTTTTCTTATTTGTAGTTTATCTATATTTAGTAGTTATTGTTCATTAGCTTATTTACTTTTCCACTTTAGTTCTTGTTTTGTTAGTAGCATCTTCTTATGTTTTCGTAAACAATAAGACTTTGGTTTTCTTAATGCCGTGATTCTTTCCAAAGGTATTGTTTGTGTGAACCGGGTGACTCGTCCCGAGGATGGATGGTGTGACAACGTTCTTAAGGGAGAGAGTCAGTTTATATATGTTTAGGTAATAATAATAGTAATAATAAAAGTGTAACACCCCAGAAAATTTTCGAAGTACTTAAGAGCTATTAAAAAATTTGATGTGCACTAATTATATTATTTTGTGCAGACGAGGACTATTAATATGATGGATGTCAACTGGATATGATAAAAAGTGTACGAGGTATATTATAAGTGGTGTGGGGTCTAAGGAGAGCCCTAAGTCTAAGTCAAGCTGGAAATTACATTATAGACTAAAGTTCCAAATTAGTACGCATAAGACCAAACTTTGGACGAGAATATATACATATATGTAAGCGGTTATGTGATTAACAGCCTATCAAATTAAATCCCTTTGAGACTAGTTTCCAACGCAGCAAACCGTTAGTCATTTGGATATGTATACAGAACTTTATGGCAATTTTACTGGACTTATGTCATATGCGCGCCCAGATGCACGACCGCGCATATTTGGAAGTTTTTGCCTTGTGTGTGTGGCCAGAAGCACGGCCAGTTGCCCAGGTGCGCGGCCGCACACGTAGGAGCCCATTAAATAACCCCAAGGATGGGTAGAGAGAGGGGCTAAGTCATTTCTTCAAGACTAGGGCTTTCTCTCAATCACCCATCCAGCCAAGGCTCCCAATACACACCTAAGGTGAGTTTCTAAGTGTGTTTTATGATGATTTCACTTCTCAGTCACTAGTTACAACAAGGTTTTGACTGGATTCCATAGAATTTCTTCAAAATCTCAAGAACATCCCAAAAGTTGTCTTTTAAGATTTGGTCTACAAGAGGTACGTCTACCATCTCTAACTAATATATGCTAATTATTTATGTATGAGCTATGTGTTAGGACTTATGGGATGGTGATTGGAGGCCACAAATGCCTAACCTAGGTTTGTGTTGGTGTTGTAGAGAATGTAAAATTGTTTAATTGATTAGATTGATGGTTTGGGATTAAATTGTTGGACATGCATCTGCTAATGGAAGTTGTGGATGGCCTAGAGGCGATTGTGAGGTGAAGTATTGGTGTGGAAGGTGGTTGTTAGGTGAATAAATTCCATTGGAGGGGGTTGTAGAAAGATATGCATACTACATGTTTGATAAAAAAGTCTAAATGACTTAAAGTATAGAAATCTTGCTAATATTGGTGCAATTGTTTTGCATTGTTGTAGATTGAAGTTGTTTAGTGTGATGGAACGTCGCAGTATTACTAAGGGGCGAATTCCAGGTATGTTGGATACACTACTCTTTTAGAAATAAATTCCATGATGTTCCCATAAGTTTCAAGTATTGTTGACTCAAGTTCATAATTCTCATGTTCCAAGTTGTTCCTGATAAATTCTATTATCCCAAGTAAGCAAAGTGTTGAAAGATGTATGTATTCAAAATGTGTTCCAATTATCACATTATCTTATCCTTCGGGAATGTGTTCAAGAATGATTTGTGCATTAAAATGTTATGGCTTTGAGTCGTGTTTCAAATGAAAGTTATGATGCCAAATTGTATGAGAAAAACTCGATATGCTTAAGACTCTTAATTTCTCATATGTGTACCTAAAGTCTTGATTAGAAAGGCCTTGTTGTTGATAATCTATAAAGTTGCTCGAAAGTGAAAGAAGTGAGTTGAAGATATAAAGTGCGGCCACTGTGCCAAGAATAAAAGTTATACTTGTGGCTAGAGGTGCCAATGAAATGAGATGATGTGAGAAACATTATGAAATGAGCATTGATTTAACTGCTCCAAAATTACTTTAAAAGTAGAATGTCTAAACGCTTATGTCCTCAAGTCATGCCCCTATGTGGTTGTTTTAATTAATGTTGTGATTTATGAGTATTTTCAATATGTTTTGCGTTCTTACCTATTCGTGAGTGGAAATTGTGTATTGCCCATTTTGGGAAAAAGTAATTCAATAATAAATGGTGTGTTACTTGTTTATGATTTTAACTTGTGCTTCGATTTCCAATCATTTTACTCCATTTCTTGCACATAAACCTATTGTGCTTAAATTCTTCATTTTCAAAGAACTTAAAGTTGTGATTTCTGGAATATTATATATGTTGATATTTATGAAGACGATACATGAAAAAAAAGAAATGAATGTGTGGAATATGAAATACGGCCATTGTGCCATGAATGAACAAGCATATGTACGACTAAGAGTGCCAATGAAATAATGATGTTGAAAGTTGTTGAAAGTGCCAATGAGGCTATATAAGGTATGAAAGGTTATGAGGTAAATGCATTTGTATTGTTGTTTCCTTTGTAAGCAAATCAAAAAAATGTTTTTGGGAGTATCGATAATCATTGAGGATGGGTAGGTTGAAATAACCTAACCCTGAAACTACACGTGCCGGTGTTGGAATGGATTGTGATTATTCCGCTTAATTGGGATGAGATTGATGTGATAAAATTATTCCCATTATTTGGGATGAGATGATTGATAGAAAAGGATGATGTCGATCCACACGGCATTGTGGTGAGATGGCCTAGCCGATCGGGTCATGATCGGACACCATGTCGCACACATGGTGGTGATTATGCTGGAAATTGTAATTGAAATTGTGATTGTGGTTGATGTCTCTAATGAGATGGCCTAGCCGATCGGGTCATGATCAGACTCCGTGCTAAAAGTACGGTGATATTGGTATTGAGAGTGATGGTGGTTGATGTCTCTAATGAGATGGCCTAGCCGATCGGGTCATGATCGGACTCCGTGCTAAAAGTACAGTGGTATTGGTACTGTAAATATTGGTATTGTGAACGGTGATATTGTGAACAGTGGTATATCAGTGATAAAGATTTCCTAACCAAAAATAATATTATCTTCGTATTTTTGAAATTAATATGTTTTAACTTGGAAATTGGATATAATTGATTGTTGATTGTTGTTTCCATGGTTTTCCCTTTTATGTTGGAATTCTATTTTGAAAGAGGATAGTTAGCTTTACATACTAGTACTATTCCAAATGTACTAACGTCCGTTTTGCCGGGGGCGCTGCATCTTCAATGGATGCAGGTGGTTCATCAGCGGGCAGCTTTGGTCCTCGTTTTCAGTCACTGTCTATTCAGCATGTTTTGGTGAGCCCTACTCTATTCCGGGCTTGATGTCTTTTGATTTGTACATTGTCCTTTAAGGTATAGCCGGGGCCTTGTTACCGGCACTTCCATACTACTCTTCTGTTGTACTTAGATGCTCCATAGACAGGTTGTGGGTGGTGTTTGATATGGAGAATTGAACTAGAAATGTTGGTATTTGGCAAACATATTTTTCATTATATCTATAAACTTGTAATAATTTGGAAATTATGAATGAAGCTGCTAATGGAAATTAAATGTGAGTTGTTAATGAAATATTTCTAGTGCTTGATTAATGGAGTGCATCTCCTCTTTATTCATGGATGAGTTTGGGTAGAAGGAAATCTAACAGGCTTGCTCGGTCAGGTCCACTCGGTTGAGCGCCGGTCGTGCTTCTCGAGTTTGGGGCGTGAAACAACACCCTAGTCAAACTTCCAAACTTATATTTCTTATTTTTGCCATTTCAAGCAAAATTTGACTACGGANAGGTTGAGCGCTGGTCGCGCTCCCCGACTTTGGGGCATGACATACACCAGCTAAGTTGAAGGAGTTGAAGGAGCAACTTCCGAAACTTCTTGATAAGTGGTTTATTAGGCCTACTGCATTGCCTTGGGGTGCACTGGTTCTATTTGTGAAGAAAAAGGATGGTACTATGCTCATGTGCATTGATTATAGGCAGTTGAACAAAGTTATAATCATGAACAAGTATCCTTTGTCGTGAATTGATGATCTATTTGACCAGTTTCAAGGAGCGAGGGTGTTCTCTAAGATTGATTTGAGGTCTGGGTATCACTAGTTGAAGATTCGGGACTCGAATATCCTTAAGATAGCATTAAGGACCCATTATGATCATTATGAGTTACTTGTGATGTCTTTTGGGTTGACCAATGCCCCAGCAGCATTCATACATCTGATGAACAATGTATTTCAGCCTTATCTTGACTCGTTTGTCATATTATTCATTGATGATATATCGGTGTACTCTCGTAGTAAGGAGGAGCATGCCCAACATTTGAGGATTGTATTGCAGCGGTTGAGGGAGCAGAAGTTCTATGCCAAGTTCTCCAAATGTGAATTTTGGCTTAGTTCAGTGGCATTGTTTACACACGTGGTGTCCAATGAGGGGATTCAGGTGGATCCAAAGAAGATATAGGCGGTTCAGAGTTGGGTCAAACCGTCCTCAACTACAGAGATTAGGAGCTTTCTTAGTTTGACCGGTTATTCTTGTTGCTTTGTGCAGGGTTTCTTGTCTATTGCATTGCCCTTCACAAAATTGACCCAAATGGGTGCTCCTTTCAGATAGTCGGATGAGTGTGAGGATAGCTTTCAAAGCTCAAGACTGCCTTGACCGTAGTTCTTGTTCTAGTTTTGCCTTCAGTATCATGCTCTTATACAATGTATTGTGATGCTTATCGGATCGACATTGGGTGTGTCTTGATGCAGGAGGGTAGAGTGATTGCTTGTGCTTTGCGCCAGTAGAATACCCATGAGAAGATCTAGCCTATTCATGATTTGGAGTTGGCTTCCATTGTTCATGCATTGACGTTTTGGAGGCACTATCTCTATGGTGTGTCTTGTGAGGTATTTACAGATCATCGGAGCCTTCGGCACTTGTTCAAACAAAAGGATCTAAATTTGAGACATCACAGATGGTTGGAGCTGCTATATTACTATTTTGTATCATCCCGGGAAGGCCAATGTGGTGGTGGATGCCTTCAGTAGGAAGTCGGTGAGTATGTATAGTCTTGCATTCATTCATGTTGGTGAGAGACCACTTGTAGTAGATGTTCAGGCCATGGCCAACCAGTTCATGAGATTAGATGTTTCAAAGCCCAATCGGGTTCTTGCTTGTATGATTTCTCGGTCTTCTTTATTGGATTGCATCAGAGATCTCCAGTATGATGATCCTCATTTGCTTGTCCTCAACGACAAGGTCCAGCACGGTGTTGCCAGAGATATTACTATTGGCGATGATAGGGTGTTGAGGATGCATGTCCAGATATGTGTGCCTAAAGTAGATGGGCTATGTGAGTTGATTCTTGAGGAGGCCCACAGTTCAAAGTATTCCATTCATCCGGGTACCACGAAGATAAACCAAGACTCAAGGTAGCACTATTGGTGAAGGAGAATGAACAAGGATATAGTAGGTATTGTAGCTCAGTGCCTTAATAATCAGCAGGTAAAGTATGAGCATCGGAGACCGGGTGGATTACTTCAGAGGCTAGGAATTCCGGAGTGGAAATGGGAGTAGATCACCATGGATTCTATAGTTGGGCTCCCATGGACTTCGAGGAAGTTCGATGATATTTGAGTAATTATGGATCAGCTGACCAAGTCTGTGCACTTCATTCCAGTTGGGACTACTCATTCTTCATAGAGGTTTGTTGAGATTTACATCCACGAGATTGTTTGCCTTCACGGTGTGCGAGTGTCCATCATTTCCGATCGGGGAACACAATTTACATCGTAGTGTTGTAGAGCCGTGCAGCGAGAGCTGGGCACCCAGGTTGAGTTGATTACAACATTTCACCCTCGGACAGATCGACAAACCGAGTGCACTATTCAGATATTGTAGGACACACTACGCGCTTGTGTCATTGATTTCGGAGGTTCATGGGATTAGTTTCTACCGCTCGTGGAGTTTTCCTACAATAACAGTTACCAGTTAAGCATTTAGATGGCTCCGTATGAGGCTTTGTACAGGAGACGGTGTCGATCTCCAGTGGGTTGGTTTTAGTTGGGTGATGCTTGGTTATTGGGTACTGACTTGGTTCAGGATGCTTTGGACAAAGATAAATTGATTCAATAGTGGCTTCGCACGGCAGAGTCTAGACAGAAGTGTTATTCCGACAGGAAGGTCTGTGATGTTGCTTACGTAGTTGGGGAGAAGGCTCTGCTCAAGGTTTGCCCCATGAACGGTGCTATGAGGTTCGGGAAGAAGGGCAAGTTGAGCACTTGGTATATTGGACCGTTTGAGGTACTTCAGAGGATTAAAGAGGTGGATTACAAGCTTGCGTTTCCACCTAGTTTGTCGAATATGCATCCAGTATTTCATGTTTATATGCTCTGGAAGTATGTCGATGATCCGTCCCATGTTTTGGAATTCAGCACAGTCTAGTTGGTAGTGATTTGACTTACGATGTGGAGCTGGTGGCCATTTTGGATCGGCAGATTCGAAAGTTAAGGTCAAAGAACATAGCTTCTGTGAATGTGCGGTGGAGAGGTTAGCCAGTTGAGGAGGCTACTTGAGAGACCGAGCGGGAGATGCGAAGAAGATATCCACATCTATTTGAGGCTCCGGGTACGTTTCTAGACTCGTATGAGGATGAACGCTTGTTTAAGAGGGGGAGGATGTAACGACTCGGTCGGTCATTATGCGATTTGTAGTTCTGTTCCCCCATTTACAGCTCATTTTGTTGTTTATAGCTGCTATGTGACTTCTTAGGGTAGTTGGTTCGGGTCCGGAGGTTGGAAGCTTAGTCTCAAGGTTGGAAGCTTAAGTTGAAAAGGTGTACCAGATGTTGTCTTATGTGTAAACGACTCTAGAATGGAGTTTTAATGGTTCTGCTAGCTCTGTTGGTTGATTTTGTACTTAGAAGCGTGCCCGGAATGTGATTTAAAGGTCTGTTATTGAATAAGTCTTAAAATGGCAAAAGTTGGATTGTTAGAAATGTTTGACTGGGAGTGGACTTTTTGATATCGTGGTCGAATTCCAATTCCGGATGTTGGAGTAGGTTTGTGGTGTCATTTGTGACTTGTGCGCAAAATTTGGGGTTAATCGGGCGTGATTTGATAGGTTTCGGCATCGTTTGTTGAAATTGGAAGTTCAAAGTTTATTAGGCTTGAATCTATGTGAGATTCGTGTTTTTTGGTGTTGGTTGTTGTTATTTCAGGGCTCCAATAAGTTCGTATGATGATTTGGGACTTGATGCTATGTTTAGTTGAGGTCCCGAGGGCCTCGACTGAGCTTCAGATGGTTAACGGATAGATTTAGCTCTTGGGAAACTGCTGAAAATATTTGCTGGTGTCCAGTTCTGGTTGCCTTCTTCGTGTTCGTAGGGGGAGTTCCGCGTCCGCGAAGGGTAGCTTGTGGTAGGTTAGGATATTTTCTTCGCATTCATGAAGAGGGGGCCGCGTTCGTGATGGTTTGGGCAGTGGGTGCATCGGGAATGCGAGAAGGGTGACGCGTTCGCGAAAAGGAGAGGAGGCAGCTGGTACCCCACGCATTTGGTTTACGCGTTCGCGGAAGGAAGGTCCCGTTGGCGAAGTATGGGGTCAGCAAAGCAACGCGTTCGCGTGCGGTTGAACACGTTCGCGTGGAAGGTGTTGGGCTGTAGACTTAATTGTGCTACGCGAATGCGAGGTGAAGGTTGCGTTCACGATAAAGTCTTAACTGGGTAGATTTATAAGTTTCAAAAACGAGGGTTTGAGTTCATAACATAAAAATTGATTTGGGACCTTGGTGGAAGGCGATGTTTTGAGCGATTTTCACGTGGGTGTTTGGGGTAACTGATTCCTAGCTATTTTTGGTTAATTTCCATGATTATGCTTTTTATTTCATCATTAAATTTGTGATTTGGGGTGGAAAACTAGAGAAAATGAAGAAACGTTCTTAGGCTAGATTTTGAGGTTTTGATCAAGATTTTGGTATCGAATTTGAGTAATTTTGGTATTGATGGACTCGTAGTCGAATGAGAGTTTGTATTTTGTGACATTTATCCGGTTCCATGACGTGGGCCCGGGGGCCGACTTTTGATTTCGCTTATTCACTTTTGATTTAAAGCTTAATATTTTCTCATGGAATTGATTCCTTTATCTCATGTTGATTGTATCGAATTGTTTGTGGCTAGATTCGAGGCATTCGGAGGTTGTTTCACGAGGCAAAGGTGTGTTGGAGTAGACATTTGCTCGGCTCGAGATAAGTAACAGTTATAAATCTTGTTCTAAAGGCATGAAACCCTGTATTATGTGTTGTGGTTGGTTTTGAGGTGACGCACATGCTAGGTGACGGGCGTGTGGGCGTGCACCGCGTAATTATGATTTAGTCAATTTCATGGAATTGTGTAGCTATCTTTTCTGAACACTTCTGTTGTTTCTATGTGTTAGAGCACCCGAGCTGTAATTGATGCTAGAAATCATGTTTAGGCTATATGCTGTTGTTATTAGGACCCATTATGGTCGTTATTTGTTGTTGCATTATTTGCTTAATTGCAGTCATGTACTCAGTCGCATTCATTATTACATATTATATCTCAGTCTCTGTAATTGTATATTGTCACATCTCATATCATCGATTTGGGCTGCTCAGCATAAGTGTTGTGAGCCGAGAGACTGTAGAGACTTATGAATGAGTGAGGCAGAGTGCCTGATTGTGAGGATATTGATACTATAGCAAGTGAATTGTCAGTGTAGTACGTTAGTTGTCAGTACGGATCCCGATATTGATATTATAGAAAGTGAGTTGTCTGTGCAACACGTGAGTTGTCCGTGTAGATTATAGCGCTTGGGTTGAAGGAGCCCCTCCAGAGTCTGTACACACCCCTAGTGAGTGCAAGTATCTACTGAGTGTGAGGGCCGAGGGCCGAGTACCGAGTGCAGATTGACTATTGCTTTGAGAGGGTGCATTTGATTTCATTATTGTTGCACTTAGCTGCCATATATCAGTATCTTGAATTTTTTGAGACGTATTACATCTTATTTTACTTGAATTTGACATTAATTAACTTATTTGACTAAAATTGCCGGACTTGAAAGAATACCTACCTACTTATATTGAGATTTCTACAATTGAACTATAACTATGAAGCTCATCACTATTTTCAGTTATTTATTTTGTCTTGTTACTTACTAAGTTGGTTGTACTCACGCTACACCCTGCACTACGTGTGCAGATCGAGGTGTTTCCGAACACGGTGGGTGTTCATTCTCTGCGCAGTTGATCCTTTGGAGATTTCAAGTTAGCTTCTCGGTATTCCCAGACCTTGTTTCTCCTTTCCTATCTTTCCGTTATTGTATTTAGTTTCCGACTATCATAAACAATATTTCTTTCCAGACTTGTGATATTTGGATGCTCCAGAACTCTGGGCAACCCCGATATTGGGAGTGTCCGCGTTATATTTTGGGTTTTCTATCCCGTCTAAGAGAAATTTTCATTATTTAAAACTGCTAAAACTCATTTTCTATTAAAAGTGTTGGAATATTGTGAAATGTCGGCTTACCTAGTACCACGTTAGGCGCCATCGCGACAGGTTAGGATTTGGTTCTTGACACTATGAAATTCAACTGAAGCTGCTAACTCACATCAATGTTAATATTATTTAGGAGTTCCCACTGAAATTGTTAACTTGTGTGTGTGCTAAAACACTAGACTTAATTTAAAACTAATATTTTATTAATCTAACTAAAAGTTGTTATGGAGAAGTGTATCTGTGAGCATGGATTTTACAAAATGCTTTACTCCTAAAACATGTGATCTCAGGTGTTTGGTTTTCTAATAGAAATCTGATGATGCTCTTGTCTCTATGTATGCCTGAAGTTGATTTCTTTTGATCATACCTAACATGTCATGTCATTCATAGTGAATCATACACTTAGCTTTTGAAATGTGGTTACAAGAATATGAATAGGTTGTCTTGTAGTCCTATGGTATTCTGCATTAATTATCATGGGAAATGTATATACAGTTTTGTGGTATGGTATCACTGTGATGTTGGGGTTAGCATTGAAAGTCTGCCATTAGAACTTAGACCTGTGCGAGTAGAGATTAGTTCTTGGTTGGGTTACTCTCCCTGACACAAGCACTTCCCTAGGCCCTTAGATACTTGGGAACTTTGAAGTGTCACGGATCCAAAGAGTGCTTTGGCCTTGAATGGAATTCTACCCTTAGCCTCTAACCTATTGACATTCATTACTCTCATTAGGTTTAGTTTTTAATGATAATAAAAGGTTTTAAATATGAATCATTTTGCCATATGTGACCCCGCATTGGTATGATTTTCATATTCTTGATTATTCCTATTGTTTGTTATAATTCGTTGGGCCTTTACTAGTTTATTTCAAGTATGATTCTACACCTAGAGTAGCATATCTAATGACATTCTTTCTTTCTTTTTGAACATGTATTACCATTGGGACTGCCGATATTTCAAAGAACTCGGGCCCAAGTCCCGTACCTGTGCATTTGGACGTCTGAAGATTGTTGATGTCCGCTTCTACTATTTGTTGGGCCTACCTCTCTTCAGGCCCAAACCAAAGTCACTACTTCCTCTCTACTGCTTTATTTACATTCATTATTGTTTTACGCCTGTATATAGCACTTACAATATTTGATTGAATATTTGACTCTATATTTTGAATCATGTAGATAATCTAGGCAAGCCTAAAAAACATAGGATTAAAGGAAACATTATACCTAGTAGTAGATAATCTTAATTCGTTAATCATATGTTGTTTATACTATTAATCTGTACTTACAATTTTTACGAAGTCTTTTGGAATCAAAAACAGCTTTTGTAAGTGATAGTCTTCTCTTTCAAAAAACATAAATGGAACCCGAAATTGGCCTTCTAAATCGAGTATTCCTATACAAGTGCCGCTGCCCAGTTGTAAAAGGCCTCCTAATGATTTCTTCAAAGTAAAAATGAAATATGAAAACGAAATGTATATTTTAGGCCCAGTTTTACAATATCCTTATTAGAGTTACATAAATGGCAACAGTTTCTAAATACAAATCGTTTTTTATAACTTAGCCCCCATCTCACATGTTTTATAAACATAAACATTTTGTACAATACCCCAAAACTATTTCATGCATATATACATATAAATATTATCTTCAAGACTTTTATAAACTTATATCCTTTCAAAACTACACATCCTCTTTTCTAATAGCAAGTTCTAAATTAGATATATACAGTATGCCATACCCCCCAAACACTAGTTAAGAATAATAGAGACAACTAATCCTTTAAATCTAGTCTAAGTCCTATAGAGCTACCTCAGGTAGATGGTGCCTAACACCTTCCCCTTAGAAGAACAATAACCCTTACCTAAAGTCTCATCGGTTAGCAGACTAACAAAGAAATGACCTAAGTAATTAAATAGGTACCCTAGTATGCCTTAAAATATTAGGTGACGACTCTCTTTTATCATCAACAGGGAAACCACAAGTTGAATCTTGTTTTTACTCGTGCAAAATAGGTTGCAATAATGAAGGATCTGATAATTCCATTAACAGTAAATAACTCAAATAGTTTCGTATTCAGCTTGATCACAAATTTGGGAACGTAGACATGCTTGACAAGTGTAACAACTAAAGTCCAAATCTTTCACGGAATCATGAAAATATGAGTTTATCAAGAACTGTGATTTTACACACTTTCAACTACAAATATTCCTTTTCATTTACAAGTTAGCATGAGGCAAATACATCTCTATGCCTAAATGTCAATATATATTCCAAGTCATCAAATGTCCTATTACCGCCTAGCATGAGGAAAATGCTTTTTTATGCCTATATGTCTAATATATATGTCAAGTAATAATTTCACAGAGATATCATCAACTACACACACTCTTATCACACTCCAGGTTCCTAGATCAAATGCCCCACTTAATAACATAGAATCACTATCATCACCCAAATCACACTTTGGACCGTGAGGGCGCCCAACATTGCCATTGGGCAAGCCAATGATGAACTTGTAATGACCTGACCGACCGTTTTGTCTATTTGAGCCCTGTTTTCCCTTTTTATATTTCACACATGTGTATTTGTGGATTTATGACTTGCTGTGACTGTTGGTTTTGCTTCGGGAAGGTTTTTGGTTTATTTGGCCCTTTTTGTTCTTAGTCTAGAATCTTAAGTTAGAAATATTGATCGATATTTGACTTTTGTGAAAACGACCTTGGAGTGGTGTTTTGATGGTTCCAATAGGTTTGTATATTTATTTTGGAATTAGGCGTGTGCCCAAAATTGAATTCGAAGGTTCCTAACCTAGTTTGGCTATTTTAGTCGAATGTTGGCAATTTAAAGGTTTTAAAATTTCTTAAGTTTTATTGTAGGTTGACTTTATACCAATCGGGTTCAGATTTTGGTTTTGGGACGTGGAATAGATTCGTTATATCATTTGGAACTTGTCTGTAAAATTCGGTGTCATTCGAGTTGGTTTTATAGGAATCAGATGCTTGGTAGTGATTCTAGTGATTCTTGAGTTCATGCTGCAATTTCATGCATTTTGATGTCCGATTCATGGTTCTAGATTTTATTTCGGTGCTTTGATGGTGAAAGTGAGTTTGTACGATGTTTTTAGACTTGTATGAATAATTTGTGTAGGGCCCCGAGGGCTGAGGTGAGTTTCGGACGTGTTTCAGATTGGATTGAGCTGGTTACAGGTTGTTGGTGTTGTAGTTGTCGCAACGAATAGGTAAGGGGAGGTCAAGATATCGCAGATGCGACGCCCTTATCGCATTTTCAAAGACCATACAGAGTTGGGTTTGGTCATATTTGTGGCCATTGTGTCACTTTTGCGAAGAAGGCTACCATCACAATTGCGAATCCTTAGTCGCAATTGCGACATCCTAATGGGCTATCAGGTTTTGCTTTTGCGATCCCTATTTCACAATTGCGAGGGTTTGCAACTGCGAACCCAAGGTTGCATTTGCAGTTTCTGCACCTGAAGAAACTGGGACTTAGCTTCGTTTATCATATTTTAGAACCCTAGACTCGATAAGAGGAGATTTTTAGGAGGGAATTTTACTTACAACAATTTGGTAAGTGATCTTAATCTATTTAAATTTATTGCATGATTAGTTAAGAGATTAAACCTCTAATACAAGGAATTTAGTAGAAGGTTTGAGAGATTTTGTATATGTTTTGAAAAATAAAAATTTGAGATTTGAGAGTCAAATTCGACTCGGATTTGAAACTAAAACACATATATGGACTCGTGGGGTTGTGTGTAGTCGAGATCTATTCTTGGACTCGGGTTTTAACTGGGAAGACTCGGGGTTGACTTGTAATGATCCGGTCAGTCGTTCTAAGTATTTTAGCCCCGATCCCCTAATTATTACCTCCTCTATGTTATATAGTAGTTATTTGGCTTTCTGGGGTGTTTGGTTTTGGTTTTGGGTGAGTTTCAGAGTGAAATGGGATACTTAGTCCCTAAGTTGGAGGCTTAAGTTGAAACAGTGGACTGTAGTTTGACTTTTGTGTAGATGACTCGGGAATGGAATTTGACGGTTCCAATAGCTCCGTATGGTGATTTTGGCCTTAGGAGCGTGTTCGGATATTGATTTGAAGTTAGGTCGTTTCGGCTTGAATTGGCGAAAGTTAGAAAGTTGAAGGTTTGGAAGGTTGGAAAGTTTGATAGGGAGTTGACTTTATTGATATCAGGGTCGGATTTTGATTCCGGAAGTTGGACTAGGTCCGTCATGTCATTTATGACTTGTGTGCAACATTTGAAGTAAATCGGAGTTGTTTTGGTATGAATCGGCATTAACTTTGGAATTCGGAAGTTCATGGTATCAATTGGCTTGAATTGGGTTGTGATTCATAGAATCAATGTTGTTTGATGTGATTTTTGTCCACGAGTAGGTCCTTTATGTATTTTGGAACTTTTTGGTATGTTCGAACGGGGTCCCGGGGGCCCCGGGTGTGATTCAGATTGAATCAGGAACAAATTTGGACCTTAGGCATTGTTGAATCTCTGGTGCGATCACACATGCATATTTCGGGCCGCAGGTGAGGCACCAAAGAAGCGAAGTTGACCTTGCCCAGCTGGGAGGTGCGGTCATTTGTCCGCAGAAGCAGACTCGCTGATGCGGGGAATGTATCACATAAGTGGAATGAGATAGCCAGCCTGGGGTCGCAGAAGCGGAGTACCCTACGCATATACGCTTGTCCAGAAACACTTGCACAGAAACGCTTATGGCTCCGTAGGTGTGAGCCTTCAGTGCATTAGTTTGAATCACACCTATGATGGATTTTCCGTATGTGGGACATCGCAGATGCGACCCCTTGCCCGCAAAGAGAAATCGCTCGGCAGAAAAGGGCTAAGTTCGAGGGTTTGATTTCATTATTCATTTTTTGACCTAGAGAGCTCGGATTGTGGCGAACCTTTGAGAGATTTTCATGAAATTCATTGTGGTAGGAGATTCTAAATCGATATTGGTTATTTTACACATATCCATTAAGTAATTCTTGTATGGTTGGACTGATTATAGAATGGGTGTTCGGATTTTTGAATTTTTGTCAGGGTCCAAGTTGCGTTCCCAGGTTGACTTTTTGTTTCTTTGTAAAGATCGTAACTTTATTGTTCGAAATAGTTTTCTATAGTTTATATTTATGGTATAAAGTTATTTTTGTTAGATTCGAGTTGTCTGGAGTTGGGTAATCGAGGGAAGGGCTTACTAGTGGATTGAGTTAGCGTGTTTTGAGGTAAGTGTCTTGCTTAACTTTGTGAGGGGGAATTACCCATTAGGGTTGGTGTTGGTTTGCATTAAGTGTGATATGTGAAAGCAGTGTACGCAAGGTGACGAGTGTGTACACGGGCTAAATATGGAAATTTACCGGATTTAGCTATGTAGATTCCTTTCATGCCTTAATTGAATTACCCTAACATGTTATAATCATCATCATTATTAGCCTATCTTCTCGTGCTCTACTTTTCTTATCTGTTACTTGTTAATTGCCTTTACATGTTTAGTTGAAGTATTGTTTCCTTGATTCCTATATTCATGATTTAACCGTTGAGTTCTTTACTTGAAGTTGTTATTTTTGGAACAACTTGTTGTTGAAATTGGTATTGAGTTACAAAGGTCGTGATTTACATTAAGGAAAAGTTGTAAAGTCGTGGAATACTATTCTTGTTGATTTAGTTATTCACTTCCGGATATTATTGTGAGATTCTTGTGCATATTGCGGTGAAGCCATGGGCTATTTATTGTGAAAACACCATTATTGTTTATTTCGTTGGCAAGTTATGATATTGGGCACTTGAGGTGCGATTTGTGATACGTTGTGATATTGATATGCATGCGGTGGTATAAGGCATGGGGTTGAAACACATGCGGTAAGATAAGGTGGGTTTGATACACGTGTTGCTAGTATGGGAACTACTTGAATCTACGCGGTAAGATAAGGTGGGCTAAAACGCAGGATGTTATTTTGGGAAAAATTATTTTCATAACTAATTGCAAGGATCCGTGGTAATATAAGGAAAGATTGTGAAATATTTTGTGATTTGAGACTACGAGGCGGTACCTCAGTAGTGATTCTTGTTAATACTTTTCTATTACTTCACTTGTGTTATGTTGCATTTCTATGTGTCATAGAATTACTTGTTTTTCTTCCGTGATGCATTATTTGCCTTAGTTCAATGTAGCTAATCTTTGTGTATTTCTTTAGTGTCTCATTTCTATTGCTATCATTATTTCACTGTTATATACTTGTCCAGCTTCTTATTTATTCCAGTAGGGCCTGGACCTGACCTCGTCACTACTCTAGCGAGGTTAGGCTTGGCACTAACTGGTACCATTGTGGTGTACTCATTATATGCTTTTGCACATATATTTGTGCAGATCCAAATACCTCCTACCAGTCCAAGCACCCGTGAGACGAGCCCAGTTTGGAGACTTCAAGGTATACATGCTGGCGTCCGTAGGCCTCGGAGTCACCCTCTATCTAGTCTATTTTCTTTTAATATCCTTTTATAGACACTGATGTATAGGGATGTTCAGTACCATCTTATATAGCTTGTGACTTGTATTCGCTGGATTTTGGAAAGTTGTGTTTCTGTTGAGTTACAGAGTTTCTTTATATGATAATGGTTGTGTTATTTAAAGGTTCTTTATAAATTCTCAGTTAATATTGCATGTATATTAGGCTTACCTTGTCTTAGTGACTAGGTGCCATCATGACATCCTACAAAGGGAAATTGGGTTCGTGACATGACTGGGCTTGCTTGGGGTTTACTTTTGTTGACTTTTGGGAAATTGTGTAAAGATCATGAGATTACTTATTGGAATTGGTTTCTCTTGTATTTTTTGATATTATTAGGTCATTTTGGGTTAGATTAGAGTCGTGTGGAGGTGAATTCTAAATGAAAGGCCATTTTAGAGTGATGATTTGGCCTAGTTAAGTTAAGTATCTTACCTAACTTTGAGTGGAGGAACTACCCTGTAGGATTTGGGTTAAATTGCACTGTTTGATTTATGTGAAAGATGTGTACATGAGTGACAAGTGTGTACACAGGCTTATATGCTGACATTGACCGGTTTTAGAATCTTGGCTTGTTCATATTTGCATTTATTTGAAGTTGTTATCACATGTTATATCCTTCATTGTTGACTTTATCCTTGCTTGCATTTTATTGAATTGGTTAGTACATGCTATATCTTCCATTGTTGAGTTTACCCTTTTTTGCATTTAATTGGTAGTTAATATTACATGGAACATCTTTCTTGGTTGAGTTTATTCTTCCGTTTCATTAGGTTGTTGTCGAGACTCTTTTATATATTATTGTTGAGCCATTGGCTATGTTGGTTGTGTTATTGGTATTGTTGTTTTGGCAATGTTGTGGTACATGGGCAAGTGTGGTATGAGTTGATTATTGTATTGTAATGTAATGCAACATGCGGCCATATAAGGGTGCTGATATTGATGCACATGCAGCGAGATAAGGTAGGATTGATACGTGTGTTGCTGGTAAGGGAGATTACTTGAAGCCACGCGACGAGATAAGGGGCCTAAAGCGCGTGAAGCAATTTCGGGAATAATGTTTTATAAAATCCAATGTAAGGCTCAAGCGGCGATATAACGAAGATTTATGAATTATGACTTGTGATTTGTGATTTTGAGGTGTGGTACCTCGGGGTGATTCTTGTTGGAAATCTCATATTGAAATGTCTTGATTATTTAGATCATCATTTGTTTTCCTTACTCTGCTTCACCCTTATTTCTATTTATATAATGATTATTTTGCGGCTTTATCACATGTTTACTTTATGTTGTTATGTGTTGCCTCTATTTCCGTAGTTAGCTTATAT
The DNA here is from genome assembly GCA_000715115.1 of Nicotiana otophora. Lineage (NCBI taxonomy): Eukaryota > Viridiplantae > Streptophyta > Magnoliopsida > Solanales > Solanaceae > Nicotiana > Nicotiana otophora. The sequence continues at coordinate 64,463 of AWOL01S0007300.1, forward strand.
TAACGTTCTCTACATTGTTAGCCTTATCTTGATATTCTTTTCTCTGTTAGCTTTATATTAAATTTTTTTTCTGATTTTCCTTGACTAATAAATGTCTTGAATTACCTCGTCACTACTTGTAAGGCCCCGTAAAATATTACCTATAACCCGGGGTTTCATGGTGCCGAGGAAGGCTAATTTATTTGAAAGTTGTTGAAAACGAGTCACGGTGAAAAATATTTGGGTTGTACAATGCATTGGGGAGTTAGAGGTAAATTGTTGCAAAAAATGGCGTTTCTGCGGTCCATTGTGCGACTGCAAAATCACTCTGCGGACCGCATATCCATCACGGAGTGAAGCCGAAAGTTGGCAAATTTTTAAATACTTTTGTGGCCATTCTGCTGGCCATATAATGATTCTGCTATCGCATAATGGTCGCAGAATGATTATGCTATCGCAAAATGTCATCGCGGAATGGACCAGAGGCAACCCAAATTTTGAAAATCATTTTGTGGCCATTCCAATGGCCACATATGGATTCTTCTATCGCAGAATTGCATTGCGAAATTGACATGCCATTTTGTGTCCATTCCGTTGGCCACATACTTATTCTGCTACCACATAATTGTACCACAAAATTGATTTTGGGGGTCATTTTTGGAAATTTTCTTATCCGACCTAATTTAGATATAAGGCCTTAGGGGGTCACTTTGCAAGGTAAAAATTTGATTTTGAGAGAGAAGTGAGAGTATTTTAGAGAGAGAAGGAGAATACCTAGCATGCAAATCATCTGTTCTTGCCCAAATCTTCAAGAATCAAAGAAACCAATCACTAGATCTTTATCTAATAGGTAACGTTCTACCCCTAGCCCTAAAATTTCGGGATTTGGACTAAAAGCAGGTAATAAGAAGTATGATACTTAGGTGTGGAGGTTGTTGAACCAAAAATGGTAAATGATTTGTTGTGGGGTGAAAGGATTCCACCATAGAAACCTTGTAGTGGAAATTTCACACATATTTCTTGATGAAATGCTTAACTGAGCTAAAACCATGAATCTCTCCCTAATTGTTACATCCCGCATTTCGTACGTTAAAGTTTCGTCATAAGTTAATCGACGTAGACTCGGAGATGAAACTATTTTTGAAAGTAAGTTCCGTGAAAGATAAAGGGTAAACGAATCAAAGAAAATGAGTTTCGTTGAAGGTTGTCGATTTGGGATAAAATACGGTCCGAGCTACAATACCCGGTATTTATGGACTAGTGCCATACAAGGTACCACATCACCATGATAGTAGGGTACATAAAGTGTGTCAAGTGAGTAGTATTTTAAGTAATTTGAGATAATTCTTAATTATGTGAAAAATTGGTAAAATATTGGATTAGTGGCGGATTAATAAGTTAATTAAGTAAAAGGGGTGAAAATTTGGATATGTTTAAGGAGGCTTAACGTGGCAGCCCCCCCCCCCCCAATTTAAAAACTATAACTCTTATACTATGAGTGAAAGTGGTACATTTATATATATTATGTGGCTTAGTCATTAATATGTGGGGCTGAACCATTTAAA
>AWOL01S0007300.1:67015-92857 GCA_000715115.1 Nicotiana otophora
CCCCCCAATTTAAAAACTATAACTCTTACACTATGAGTGAAAGGTGGAACATTTATATATATTATGTGGCTTAGTCATTAATATGTGGGGCCCAACCATTTAAAGCCTAAAACCTCTCTAATTGAAAGGGAGGTCTTATATTAAGTGTTATGCAATGGATATTCTAGCAAGAATTCAAGCAAAAGAAATTCCTTAAGCATCTTTACAACGTGACTCTAAAGAAGCCCTGTATAATCTTTCTCAAGAATATCATACGGATTTTTCCCTACTCCGATCTTGCTGTCACGAGTTTTATCGCAATTTTTGTGTGTTACAAGGATTGTCCAAAGAAGTGGCTCAGGTATGTTAAGGCTATCCCTTCTTTCCTTTTGGCATGATCCAAGTAACGATACATAAATGTAATGTTATTTCATAAATGGTTATACTCTTAGTAACTAAGAAGGTCTACGTTATGCATTCCTATAAAATGATATTAAAGCATGTCTAAGTATGTATTTAGTTACCGATTGAGGTATTTGATAAAGATGTTAATGTTCATAATGGTATTATATGCATCAACGTTTACCACCGAGCTACGGACGGTTGGGCAGTTACACATTTACCACCGAGCTACGGCCGGTTGGGCAGTTACACATTTACCACCGAGCTACGGCCAGTTGGGNCATGTCTAAGTATGTATTTAGTTACCGATTGAGGTATTTGATAAAGATGTTAATGTGCATAATGGTATTATATGCATCAACGTTTACCACCGAGCTACGGACGGTTGGGCAGTTACACGTTTACCACCGAGCTACGGCCGGTTGGGCAGTTACACATTTACCACCGAGCTACGGCCGGTCGGGTAGTCATGCATTTACCACCACGCTACTGTCGGTCGGGCAGTTACCACTGATCAGTTGGGCAGTTAATGTCACGGGAATGATGTAATCAGAACTAATATATTGTAGTTTTATTTATATATACAAGATGGGTCTTATTCAATATGTTATGGCCCTCAGGGACAAGTCAGAGGTTATAAATTGACTTTTATCCCTCCCTGCGAAAGTATCTTATTGTTACGTTTCATTTCTGCCTTACATACTTGGTACATTCTTGTACTGGTGTCCCTTTTCTTGGGGCGTTGTGTTTCATGCCACGCAGGTGTAGATAGGCGAGGTGAGGACCATCCACTATAGGATGCCTCCAGATATCTACTTTTGGTAGGTAATCTCCACTTCCTCCTGGAGTATTGCCGAGTCACGTTCTATATATGTTATTTTGATTTATGAGGATGTCGGGAATCCTGTCCGTACTTATATAATATGGTTATGTTTTCTTAGAGGTTTTGCATACAGTGTCCTGTGTATAGTGTTAAGTATGGCATTTCAACGGCCATGTCAGCCCCTATGTATCTATAAAAATCTTTTTGAATTAGTTATGTGAGTTAAGTTCTAATATTGTTAATTATATATATAGATGTGGAGTATCATGGCCCATGACGAGTCTTATAGTTAAGAAGGATAAGGTACATGGTGCTCGGTTGAGTAGGCACCGAGTGTCAGTCGTGGCCCTCCGATTTGGGTCGTGACACTAATTATGGTTCAATTTTGTTATATATCTAGTGGATTGGAATTTCTAGAAGTGTTGGGGTGTTGTGGTAATCTAAGGGAAGCTCAAGCAAGGTATGTTGGCTAAACTTCTCTCCTATAATTGAATCCCATGATGTTTTTGTAAGTCTCGAGTTATTCATTATAAATTAACTATTCTGAATAAGCTTTGTGTTGAAAGGTATATGTTCAAACTGTGTTCCGGATGCTCTTATCATATGTTGTTATCCTTCTGGAATGTGTTCAAAGCATGAGTTGGGTATAAAAATATTACTACTCCAAGTAGTGTTTCAAGTGAAGGCTATTATGCCAAATTGTGTAAGAAGTCTCAATGTGCTTAAGACTCTTAATTGCTCATGCGTGTACTAAAGGTTGTGATTAGAGATTCTTTGTTTTCGATAATCTATGAAGATGCTTGAATGTCAAGGTAGTGAGCTGGGGATATAAAGTGTGGACACCGTGCCAAGAATGAAAATTATATTTATGGCCAATAGTTCCAATGAAATGAAATGATGTGTGAAATAATATGAAATGAGCCTTGATTCAACTATTCCAAATTGACTCCGAAAAGAGAATTCTCCAAAAGATTATGTACTCAAGTCATGTCCAAATGTGGTTGTTCTAACTAATACTATGTTTGATAGGTATTTCCTATATGTTTTGAGTTCTTACATATTCATGATTTGAAATTGTGTATTGTCCTTTTGGGGAATGATATCTCAAGATTATTCTATATGATGATGTTTATGATGACAATCCTTGAAAGTGAAGAAATGAAAGTGTGGAATATGATAGGCCGCAGTGCCGTGAATGAAGCATAATATGTATGGCTAAGGGAGCCAATGAAATAATGATGGTATAAGTAGTTAAAGTAATTGTGAACTGATATGTGGTGTGAAAGGTTATGAGATGAACGTATTTGTACTTATGTTTCCAATATGTTATAAGCTCCTACGCCCTCACGAGGAGAGGCTATGGTGTTCCTAATATTTTACATATTCTCGATGTCCTATGATCACCCATGGCAACTACACGTAAGTGATGGTTCGAACATGAAATGTGGTCGTTTGCCAAAATGAGAATTACGATGTGTTGTATATCCCTATGGTTTCAATCATAGTATGTATGATACAAAAATAATTAATGTAAATGACTTTGATGTTAAGTCCTCAAGAATCATTAACTTAGCTAACGACCTTAAGATGACAAGAGAGTATATAATGAAGTGGAAGAGGGATGTCCTATGCTAAGTGACAATAAATCTTATGGATAACGTATTTGGGCCATGTGCCAGTGAAATTGACTTATTGATTTACCATATGTATGCTAACGTAATGAGTTGTGTTCCTCCATGATGAGTATGAACATGAATATGAAGTGCTCCAATGATACGAGAACTTACGACCTTAAATGTAGTGCTAGTCATGTCGCTTTAGGTTTATATATAGTCATGTTCATAATGATGTGTTATGATCCTCAATGGTATATGAAACGCATAGGTGTATTATGTAAGTAAACACTTTGGACAGTCTATGAAACGCATAGGTGTATAATATTAATGAACCGTATGGACGGTCTATGAAACGCATAGGTGTATCGTATTTTATATGTGAATCCTATGGATGGTCTATGAAATGCATGTGTACAACATGATATGTGAACACTATGGACTATCTATGATACGCATAGGTGTATAATATGATATGCAATCCAATGGATGGTCTATGAAACGCATAGGTGTATTGTGTAAGGAACACTATGGACAGTCTATGAAATGCATACGTGTATTGTAATGTAATATGTGACCCTATGGAAGGGCTATGAATTGCATAGCTGTATAATGATATAGGTGAACCCTATATACGAGCTATGAAATGCATAGGTATATAATGTAGTATGTCATCCTATGGACGGACTATGAAATGCATAGGTGTATGAAATGGATTATGATTCATAGAATCGATGTTGTATGATGTGATTTTTGTCCTCAAGTAGGTATGTTATATGTTTTGGAACTTGTTGGTATATTTGGACTGTGTCCCGGGGGCCCCGAGTGTGACTCAGATTGAATTTGAAACAATTTTTGACTTGGCTAAATTGCTAAGGTCTGTTGTTCTTGTGTCACCGCACCAGCGGAGGGTTTGGCCACAGGTGCGGACACACAGGTGCATGAGGGTGTATCGCAGAAGCGGAGAAGGCAAGCCCATGCCTAGCTTTGTAGATGCGGACACCTGGGCACAGATGTACATCCATAGGCGTGAGGCAGAAGAGGAACTGTCAGGAACTTTTGAATGACCGCAGGTGCTGTCGAGGCTCCGCAGAAGCAGGCTCGCAGGTGCAAACAATTAGTCCGCAGAAGCGGAACTTCATGGGATTAGTTGGAACCGCACTTGCGATGGATTTTTCTGCAGATGCGGCATCGCAGGTGCAACAGTATGCTCGTAGAAGAGACATTCACTGGGCAGAAAAGGGGGTGTTTAAGGGTTGTAGCTCATTTTCATCTTTTGGACCTAGAGAGTTTGGTTTGTGGTGACGTTTCGAGGGATTTTCAAAAAATTTATCAGGGTAAGTGATCCTAACTTTGATTTGGCTATATTACATGAATCCATTGTTATTTTTGTCATATAATTAATGATTTGAGTTCGAATGTTTGGAGAAAAATTGTGAAACTTCTTAGACTAAATGTTGTGGATTTGAAAGGCGAGTTGAAGTCGGATTTGAGTAATTCTTGTATGGTTGTACTCGTTATCGAATGGGTGTTCAGATTTTGTAAGTTTTGTCGGGTTCCAAGACGCAAGTCGGGGGTTGACTTGAGTTGAATTTTTTTTTTCTCTTTAAATATTGCAATTGTATTGTTCGAAATAGCTTCCTATAGTTTGGATTTATGGTATGAGTTGTTATGGCAAGATTCAAGATGTTCGGAGTTGGATAATCGCGGAAAACGATCACTAGTGGATTGAGTTAGCGTGTTTTGAAGTAAGTATCTTGCCTAACTTTTTGTGGGGAAATCACCCCTTAGGATTGATATTGTTTTTTGTTAATTGTGATATGTGGAGGCTGTGTAAGCAAGGTGACGAGTGTGTACACGGGCTAAATGTGGTAATTGACTCCGGTTTTAGCTATGTAGATTCATTTCATGCCTTTAATTGAGTTTCCATAATATGTTACATTCATCATCTTTAGTCTATCTTCACATGCTTTACTTGTCATCGTTAATAATTGTATTAACTCTTACTTGCTAATTGTCATTACATGTGTAGTTGAAGTTATTTTCCTCTCTATTACTTTGCCTCGATGTGGATTACGGCCTTTATAAGTCAATACCAAGTTCAACAATAAGATATTCCAATAAATGGGAGAACTTTTGGTTGCTATTTTTGAGACTCTTGTGCATATTGTGGTTGAGCCATGGGCTATTTATCGTGGAAACACTATTATTGTTGACTTCTTTGACAATTTGTGATATTGGGCACTTGAGGTGCGATTTGTGATACGTTGTGATATTGAAACGCATGCGGTGGTATAAGGATTGGGGTCGAAATGCATGCGGTGAGATAAGGTGGTTTTGATACGCTTGTTGCTAGTAGGGGAACTACCTGAAGCCACGCGGTGTGATAAGGTGGGCTAAAACACGGGAAGCTATTTCGAAAAAAATAATTTTCAAAACTAAATGCAAGGCTCCCGCGGTGATATAAGGAAAGATTATGATTTGTTTTGTGATATGAGACTATGAGACAGTACCTCGGTAGTGATGCTTGATAATACATTTCTATTAGATCACTTGTGTTTTGGTTGCTTTATTTCCTTGGCATATTATTCCTTGTTTACTTTCGTGATGCCTTAATTGCCTTAGTTCAGTGTAGCTATTCTTGGTATATTTTCTTCATTGTTTCATTTCCGTTGTTTATCATTATCACATTGTCATATACCTGTTAAGATTTCTTATTTATTCTAGTAGGGTGTTGACCTGGCCTCGTCACTACTCTATCGAGGTTAGGCTTGGCACTTACTAGGTATCGTTGTGGTATACTCATGCTACGCTTCTGTACATCGTTTTGTGCAGATCCGGGTGCCTCTTACCCGCCTAGGCACCAGTGAGTTGAGCTCGGATTTGGAGACTTCAAGGTATACCTGTACGCGGGCATTGGTGTCACCCCTCTATCTAGTTCTCTTTGATTTTCCCTTTTTATAGATATCGTTGTATAAGGATGTTCAGTATACTCTTGTAGAGCTTGTGACTTCATATCACTAGATTTTGGGAATTTTGTTCTATTGATTTGCAGAGTTTAGGCTAGTTGTTGAGTTATATTAAAGTTTTTATCATTTTTTCAGTTAACTTTTCCATGTAAGTTAGGCTTACCTAGTCTTAGAGACTAGGAGCCATCACGACATCATGCGGAAGGAAATTGGAGTCGTGAAAATCTCAAAGGAGATAACCAGACATAAGATGTCTGCCATGCCAAAACATGATGAAATGGTCTGAAACCCATCCGAAACACACTCGAAGCCTTCGAGAACCCGTCCAATCACTATAAACAATCCCAAAACATAACACGAACCTACTCGAGGCCTCAAATCACATAAAACAACATCAAAACCATAAATCGCACCCCAGTTCATGCCTAGTGAACTAATGAATTTCCAACTTCCAAAACTCATGGTGAAACACATCAAACCCACACGAAAAGACCCCAATGTTTTCACGCAAGTCCCAAATAACACAACAAACCTATTCCAACTCCCGGAACCAAATTCTGAGCACGATAACAACAAAGTCAACTCTTGTTCAAACATATCATCCTTCCAAACTTTCAACTTTCCAACGTTCGACAAAAAGCACCAAATCAACCTACGGACCTCTAAATCCAAATCCGGATAAATGCATATGCCCAAAATAATCATACAAAACTATTAAAATCATCAAAACACCATTCCCGGGTCTTCTGCGCAAAAGTCAAACTCCAGTCAACTCCTTCAACTTAAGCTTCCATCTTTGCGACTAAGTGTCCCAATTTACTCCAAGACCTTCCCGAAACCAATCCAACCATCCTGATGTGTTACATAACCACAACTGAACATAAAATAGGCCATAAATAGGGGAATGAGGTTATAATACACAGAACAATATATATATATATATCTGTGTGTGTGTGCATGTATCGGGTTGCACGCTGCAACAATATTAGTATTATATAAGTGGATCTAGTTGTGCGCCGCAATAAAGAAGTTATGTGATGGTTATTCTTGGCTGTTGGTTTCCATTACCGTATTGTGCTGTGAAACTGAGTAGTGACAATATTCTGGGGCCCCTCTATTATATATTTCTTATTTCGGGAATCATGTTCTTTAGTAATTTCCTTATTTTGTTATTGTGTTTCTGCTCAAATCCATACATATTCGTAGTGAGTATCTTGGCATAGCCTCGTCACTACTTCGTCGAGGTTAGGTTCGACACTTATAGAGTACATGGGGTGGATTATACTTATATTATACTTCTGCACTTCGTGTGTAGATCTTAGAGTTAGTCCAGTGGCGCGTATCAGAGATTACTCGGACTCATTTTATTAGAAGTCTTGTGGTAGAGCTGCAGAGCATTCGCAGACCCTGAAGTTCCCTTCCTATTTATGTTACTATTCATTTGGTTTTAGACAGTTGTATTACATTTCAGACTCATGTATTCTAGAAGCTCATGTACTTGTGACACAAGTTTCTAAGATTAGACTAGACATTGTTCGTTGCAAATTATTATATTACAAAGTGTTTTAGTCTAATTTCTTAATATTATGCTTTTAAATTTTGAAATTGATTAATTGTTGAGCTAATCTTGGTTGGCCTAGTAGGCATATGTTAGGCACCATTACGGTCTCGCAGTTGGAATTCTGGATCGTGAAATTTGTGATGCTTTTGAAGATATATTTTTGTTCTAATTTTCAAAAGCCACCATAAATTTTATATAGTTTTTTGAAAAGGAAAATGATTGAAAATAAAGTAAACAATAGGCACTTGTTAGTTAGAAATTAGTTTGAACATTAGATACTAATATGAAAGATCGTATCTTTTCAACTAAATTTAACATTTTTGTGCAATATTTTTATAAGTAAAGTATTTAAATTATTTAAAAAGGTATTCTGGTAAGTTAACTTTTGACTTAAGGTCATCCCATTTTTAATATAATATAGATAAGTTCGGTAAACTAAGAAGCTTTTAGACCGCTTCAATGTGTAAAATAAGAAGCTTGCAGACAATTTCAATATGTTCCTCACAAAATTTTAAGCAGAAAATATAGTGTTACTAAATCAAACAGAAGGACTTTTAGCAGCAAGTAAATAAATCGAACAATTTATTTTTGCCCTTCAAAAAATAAACTTAATCAGACAAAATTAAAATTTAGTTATTTTATATTTAGGACTTTAAAATTAACTTATATTTTAAGTTTTAAATCTTTCCTTATTAGAACTATGTAAGAAGTCCTAAATATTTATGAGTATGAATTCAATTAATATTGTTTCTTGCATTAATTCTTTCCCGATTTGAACTAGATAATATAAATATAACATATATCTTCCATTTTATTTCTCCTAAACCAAACCAATACCTCATGTTTACAAGAATTATGTATGTTTTACCTTAGTATTGGTTAGTTCTACGAGTAAAGAAGTCGTTAAATCCTGAATTGGTTGAAGCAAACTTTTTTTAACAATCAGGCTATCATTTCTTATATTAGAGTCTCGATCCCCTATATTAGGTTGCTTGTATGGTATTTATTATTTTATCTCTTGCGGGTTGCTTGTTTGGCTTCGGAAAAGTTCGGGAGTGATTTGGAATATTTAGTGCCATTTATGGAAGCTTAAGTTGTAAGAGTTGAACGAGGTTTGAATTTCATGTAAATGACCTTGGAATTATGTTTTGATGTTTTCAATAGGTTTGTATGGTGATTTTCGACTTAGGTGTATGTCCATATTTGGATTTGGAGGTTCCTAAGTAGATTTGGCTCTTTTTGGCAAAAATTGCAAGTTTGAAGGTTTGGAAAGTTTATAGGTTTTATCGGAAGTTGACTTTGATCTTATCGAGTATGTTTTGGAAGTTGGAATAAGTTCTATATGTCATTTGGAACTTGTGTGAAAAAATTGAGGTCATTCCAAGTAGGTTAGACGTGGTTCGACATGGGTTTTGGAAGTTGGAAGTTTGATTAGTTCATTAGGTTTGAATTAAGGTGTGATTTGTAGTTTTGATGTTATTTGGTGTGATTTGAGACCTCTAGTAGTTCTGTGTTATGTTTTGGGACCGGTTGGTGTGATTCGATAGGGTCACAGGGGCTCAGGTGAGTTTCGGATGGGTTCTGGATTATTTGAGGTTGAATTGTGTAACAACCCGACCGGTCATTTTGTGAATTTAACCATTGTTTCCCCTTTTTGAAGCTTTCCACACGTGTATTTATGGTTATGTGACTTGTGGGGATGGTTGATTTGGTTTCAGGGAGGTTTTGGATTGAATTGGAACACTTAGTTCATAGTTTGGAAGGTTAAGTTGGACGTATTGATGAAGTTTAACTTTTGTGAAAAACCAAACCCAGAATAGTGTTTTGATGGTTTCAATAGGTTCGTATGGTAATTTTGGACTTGTGTTTATGCCCGTAATTGAATTCGGAGGTTCCTATGATAAATTTGATTTTTTTCCCGAAAGTTAGCAATTTAAAGGGTTTGAAATTTTTTAAGTTTGACCATGGGTTGACTTTGTGGCCATCGAGTTAAAACTTTTGTTTCTGGACTTGTAATATGTCCCTTTTGTCTTTTGGGACTTGTGTGCAAAGTTTGGTGTCATTCCGAGTTGGATTGATAGGAATCGAAGGCTTAGTTATGATTTAAGATATTCTTGAGTTTCATAGTTTTCACGAAGTGTTTTGGTGTTCTATTGGTGGATTTATATGTTATTTTAGTGTTTTAATCTCGCGAGCGAGTTTGTATGATGTTTCTAGACTTGTGTGGATGTTTGGTGTGGAGCCCCGGGGGCTCGTGTGAGATTCTAACGTATTTTGAGTTGAGTTCAAATTTTTGCTGGTTCTGTTGGTCTCACAAATGCGAAGACCAGTTTGCATTTGTGAGACTTGCATTTGAGACGTATCAGCCGCAATTTGCTAAGGTGGGCCGGGGCGATAGGCGTCGCATTTGCGAATCCAGCCTTGCAATTGCGATGGGAGAACTGTGCATAGGTTGGTTGCATTTGAAATCTTTTGGTCGCTTTTCCGACCCTTGCTGTCATGAACAAACATTAATCTAGTTGTGATAGCACCAAACTCAGCCCGCTAGGTAAGCCAAATAATATCAAACACACCTCAAACAAGGGTAACAAGAGCCAATGAACAAAATAACTAAACTTCTATACAAAATCTCAAGGATTGGTAGTACAAGTCATGAGCCACTAAGATTTTAGATTTACAAAGCTGGTATGAAAAAGGATTACAACTTATGTTTGAAGTACACATAAATAGAACTCAAATCTAAAACTACCAAGGACAGATGGTAGCCATGTCTGGACATTGGGCACATCTTCAATGCCACCTCCGCCAGATGCAGCAACATTAGCTCCAAGATCTGCACGCAAGGTGCAGAAGTGTAGTATAAGTACAACTGATCTCGCGAACTCAGTAAGTAACAAATCTAACCTCAGGTTGAAACCAGTGACAAGCTCGGAAGAAGGTCAATGTCCGACACCAGTAATCAATAATGAGGAATGTTGACGACCAATTTTGACCCTCCCTTTTAAAATTTATTTATTTATTCTTAATAATTCACAATGAATGTTTTGAAAATATTTTCAATAAATAATACTTATTTTAACAAGTGGTCTTGAAAATTGATAATTGAATGTTATAATTATAATTATAAATATACCATGATTACTATTTTTAGATTATTAAAATAATTTTTATGTACGTCACATAGGCTTTATAATTAATGTAATGAATTATTCCTTAATTTCTAATTAATTATATTACTATGCTAATAATTCTAAATTAGTGTTACAATTTAGAAAACAAGGTATTTTATAAATAGTTAATTACAATATTTAATAGTATATTTGTTAAATATAATTTTACTATATTTTATTGAAAATAATTAAATTTGTTTAAATTAATTTCAAAAGGGTTAAAAGCCAAAAGGCTATAATCGGCGTTCTTAATTAAACATGGATTGGCCATCTTTTAAAATTAACTTTGGCCAAAATACAAAGATCCCAGTCCGAAAATACCCAACCCAAATAACCCTTTTATTCCCTATTGGTAATCCTTGCCATCTCTTTTAAGCTAATCATGACCTGCCAAGTAACCCATCTCATCATCTCACAAAACAAACACAGATAATCTCAGACGTTGATCCATATTACAAACGGATCAAATTTAATCCCGTTTTCTGATTATTTTAATCTCAGACGTTGGATGACAAAAATTCAACGGCCATCGATTTTCTTAGTTTAATTATTTAAAAATCCCTAATTATCAAAGCAATCAGAGCTTTTGATTAACAGATCTAATGGATCTCGTTCCATCTCCCATTTTTAACTCTGAGATACCCCTCAATCCTAGCTAATTCATTGCCAAAACAACCGCCCTAGTTTCCCTTTTCTCTCTTCCATATATCAAACTCCATAAACCCTAATCAATAACAGACCTTGCACCAATTTGTTTAAGGTAACAAATTCAGTGTTCAAATCATCCCCCTCCCCCTACATTTGCTAATCTAGCCGATTTCTCCATTTCTATCATTAAATTCAAAAGCCCCAATTTGAAACCCTATACCTAAAAGACAAAACATCAACTCGTCTGATTTTTCCTTCATCCTTGCAAATCTATGGCATGCATGTCTATCTCTTTAGTATTATCATCATTATTCTTGGTCCAGAGGTCATGCATAGTGACCTCTAAACATTGGGGATTTATCCGATGGCTTTTGATTTCAACGGACAGTTCCCCTATCTTAGGAAAACAATCACTTCTCTCACATATGTCTTCTCTGATTTCACTCGATATTGCTCACATAATCAGTTCATCGTCACTCTCTACTACCATTACTTGAAACTATTGAAACCCTAAGGCTCAATGGCTACTATAAATAGCAGCTTCAATGCTCTCAACAAGAACACACCAATACCTAACATCTGATAAATTAATACAGTATAGTGTTGTTTAGTAATTTTCAATTAAAGTTCGAGTTCTTACTAAATCTATGCTTTTCTCTCTTTCTGGTTCTGAGTTCGTTACTAGTCAAAAGCTTAATATTTTGGCTATCTAAATGGCTAATTTGAATACCCGTTTGGTTTGGTTCTCCAAAGGAGGTCAGCAGAACCTCGACCCTATTCTTCTTTTGTTAGTTTGAATTGCTGAACATAAATTGAGCTATTACCTCTTGTTGAATGATGTCGTTAGCAATGTGTTCATTCTTGACTATTTTATGTGTTTCTTAATGACTGTTAAATAGATTCTGAGATTATGAACTTCCTTAAGTTATAGAAATTACAGTTATGTATTGATCCTAATGACATTTGATAACCTACCTTTCTTGTAAGTATTAAAAATAGCCTAAAAACTCCCAAGCCCTCCTGATATTTAGTTTCTAATGTTCTTTTAATAATACAATGACAGTTATGCTAATCTGCCTCGAGCGTTAATTGCATTTCGTGATGGTTCACTTAGTAACCTAGACTCAAACAAAGTGTGTACTTGTTTAGTGGTGAAAACCAGATTGTTATTTTTAGTTTAGGTACACTGGCTCATGACCTTTAAGCTAGTTTTATCTCTTTGACATATCTTTGTGGTTCTGTTGATTTTAGAAGCTTATTAATCATCTGATTGAACTCGTGACTGCTCATGTAAGCATGCCCTAAGAAGGTTGGACCTTTGTATCACTTTTATATATATTCTGAGATTGTTATATGCTTAGCTTAAGCTAAAAGGTATGGATAAGAGTTTTCATGTTATGATAACATATTTGTTAAGGTAAAGTGTTGCTGTTAAGTTCCACTACACTTGAAACCCCTTACTTAACATGCATAAAACATTTCCCCAATATGATGATACCTCTACCCGTTTCCTGAAGCTCATATGACGGCATTGTTAGCCTGATGATGATAATTGTTTCATTTTGAAATAATATGACACATGCTAAATGTCCCATGTGTGTTCTTGTGATGCTGCACTTATCTTGATTCTTATTTACTTCTACTTTCCTTCCATAACCATGTATATGTCTATGTTGTCCTTATAATTTCACCAAACTTACATGAATGAACTACACGCAATTCGTGAATTTTAAATGAATCTTATGTTGCTACTATTTGAGTATAATAGCATGTTTGATCTTTAATAAGGTTTTTATGAAGCTGGGTGCTTGTATGAGGAAATGATCATGCCATTTGCTTTAGAGTAAAGTAGGATTGATAGCTTGATAATTTGGTAATACTCTTAGAAGTTCTAATTGAAGTTGTGAATCTACGACCATGTTAATACCTTTTAGAAGTTGTTATTATGTTTGTATCTCTGTTATTACCTGTAGAAGTTATAACTATGATTGCTGGTTTGAATCTCTATTAATACTCTTTGGAGGTTCTACTTGAAGCCATTAATCTGTACCTCCTAGTTGAAGTTATTGATTTGTACCTCTAATTGAATTTGTTAACATGTATCAATATTAGAACTCTTTAGAATGTATCAGATGTAGTGATTAACCTATAATGTTGTTAATACTATTCTGAAGCTCTAATTGTAGTTGTTAATCTTCACCTCTCATAATAATCCTTGGAAATTCAACTGACGCTGCTAACTTATATCAACGTTAAAATTCTTTAGGAGTTCCCACTGAAATTGTTAACTTGTGTGTGTGCTAGAAGACCAGACTTAAGTTAAGACCAATCTTTGATTAATCTAACTAAACATTGTTATGGAGAAGTGTATCTCTGAGCATGAATTTTACAAAATGCATTTAATTTACTCCTAAAACATGTGATCTCAGGTGTTTGGTTTTCTAATAGAAATCTGATGATGCTCTTGTCTCTATGTATGCTTAAACTTGATTTCTTTTGAGCATACCTAACATGTCATGTCATTCATAGTGAATCATACACTTAGCTTTTGAAATGTGGTTACAACAATGTGAATAGGTTGTCTTGCAGTCTTACGGTATTCTGCATTAATTATCAGGGGAAATGTATATATACTTTTGTGGTATGATATCACTGTGATGTTGGGGTTTGCATTTAAAGTCAGTCATTGGCACTTAGACCTGTAGGGAAGAATGAGCGTGAGTGGTTAGGTGTATTTGGGAGTAGAGTTTAGTTCCTGGTTAGATTATTCTCCCAGACACAAGCACTGCCCTAGGCCCTAAGACCCTTGGGAACTTTGAAGTGTCAGGGATCCAAAGAGTGGTTTGGCCTTGAATGGAATTCTACCCTTAGACTCTAATCTATTGACATTCGTTACTCCCTTTAGGTTTAGTTTTTAGTGACAACAAAGGGTTTTCAATATGAATCACATTGCCATATGTGACCCCACATTGTTATGATTTTCATATTTTGGATTATTCCTATTGTTTGTTACAATTCGTTTGGCCTTTACTAGTTTAATTCAAGTATGATTTTACGCATACAGTAGCATATCTAAATAGCCACTGGCTCCTCAACATAAGATATATCCTTGTCCAACTGGACTGAGCTGAAATCTAACACATGAGCCGAATCGATGTGATACTTCTGAAGCGTAGAAACATGGAATACTGGTTGGACCCCTGCAAGACTGGGAGGCAAGGAAAGCTCATAAGCAACCTCCCCAACACGTTGCAACACCTCAAATGGACCGATAAACCTTGGGCTCAGCCTGCCCTTCTTCCTGAACCTCATAACACCCTTCATACGCAAAACCCAGAGCAAGACCTGCTCTCCAACCACAAATGTAACATCGCAAAACGTCCGGTCTGCATAACTCTTCTGTATGGACTGGGCTGTGCGAAGTCGATCATAAATCACCTTCACCTTATCCAGGTCATCCTTAACCATGTTCGTACCCAATAATCTAGCCTCGCCCAGCTCGAACCAACCCACTGGGGAATGACACCGCCTACCATATAGAGCCTCACACAGTGCCATATAGATGCTCGACTGATAACTATTGTTGTAGGCAAACTCCGCAAGTGGAAAGAACTCATCCCACGACCCTCCAAACTCCATCACACATGCACGAAGCATATCCTCTAATATCTGAATAGTACGCTCGGACTGCCCGTCCGTCTGAGGGTGAAATATTATGCTCAGCTCCACTAGAGTACCAAACTCATATTGTACAACCCTCCAGAACCATGATGTAAACTGTGTACCCCAGTCAAAAATGATAGATACGGGTATGCCATGAAGCCTGACAATCTCGCGGATGTAAATTCGAGCTAGGTACTCGGAAGAATAGGTAGTCATCACAGGAATGAAATGAGCTGACTTGGTCAGCCTATCCATAATCACCCAGAATGCATCAAACATCCGCTGAGTCTGTGGGAGTCCAACAATAAAATCAATAGTGATTCGCTCCCAATTCCACTCTGGAATCTCTAACTTCTGAAGCAACCCACCTGGCCGATGATGCTCATACTTCACCTGCTGGCAATTTAGACAGCGAGCCACATATTCCACTATGTCTTTCTTCATCCCCCTCCACCAGTAATGCTGCCTCAAGTCCTGACACATCTTTGAGGCACACAGATGAATAGAGTACCGCAAAATGTGAGCCTCTTGAAGGATCAACTCATGCAACCCCTCCACATTGGGCACACATAGCCTGATATGCATCCTCAAGGCACCATCATCTCCAATAGTTACATCCTTAACATCACCATGTCCTTAAGGACAAGTAGATGGGGGTCATCATACTGACGCTCCATGATACGATCATAAAGAGAAGACCGAGGGACCACACAAGGCAATACTCGATTCGGCTCAAAAATATCCAATCTCACAAACTGGCTGGCTAAGGCCTGAACATCCAACACCAATGGCCTCTCTTCTGCTGGTAGATATGCTAAACTCCCCAAACTCTTTACCCGACGACTCAAAGCATCAGCCACCACATTGGCCTTCCTCGGATGGTACAAAATAGTGATATCATAGTCCTTAAGTAGCTCCAACCACCTCCGATGGCGCAAGTTAAAATCTTTTTGCTTGAACAAATGCTGCAAACTCTAATGATCGGTGTAAATCTCACAAGGAACACCGCACAAATAGTGCCACCAAATCTTCAAGGCATGAACAATAGTTGCTAACTCAAGGTCGTGGGCAGGATAGTTCTTTTCATGCATCACCAGCTATCTAGATGCATAGGCAATCACCCTACCCTCTTGCATCAACACCGCACCGAGACCAATCCGCGACACATCACAATATACATTATAAGACCCCGAACCTGTAGGCAATAGCAATACTGGGGCTATAGTCAAAGTTTTCTTAAGCTTCTGAAAGCTCTCCTCACATTCCTCTGTCCACCTGAATGGAGCACGCTTCTGGGTCAGCCTGGTCATAGGTGCTGCAATGGATGAGAATCCATCTACAAATCGACGGTAATACCCCGCCAAACCAAGAAAACTCCGGATCTCCGTAGCTGAGGACGATCTGGGCCAACTCTCCACTGCTTTAATCTTTTTCGGATCAACTTGAATCCCATCACTCGATACTACATGACCCAAGAATGACATTGAGTCTAGCCAAAACTCATAATTTGAAAATGTTGCATACAATTTCTTTTCTCTCAAGGTTTGAAGCATAGTCCTCAGGTGCTGCTCATGATCCTTCCGAGTCCGGGAGTACACCAGAATGTCGTCAATAAACACAATGAAGAATGAGTCAAGATAAGGCCATAACACACTATGCATCAAGTGCATAAAAGCTGCTGGGGCATTGGTCAGCCCAAAGACATCAAAAAGAACTCGTAGTGACCATACCGAGTCCTGAAGGCAATCTTTAAGATATCTGTCTCCCCAATCTTCAACCGATGATAGCCTGAACGTAAGTGAATCTTTAAAAACACTCTATCACCCTGTAACTGCTCAAATAGGTCATTAATACGAGGCAAATGATATATGTTCTTCACTGTAACTTTGTTCAACTCGCGATAATCAATGCACATACGCATAGAACCATTTTTTTTTTCCTTTACAAATAAGAACGGAGCACCCCAAGGTGACACACTAGGCCGAATGAAGCCCTTATCAAGCAAATCCTATAACTCCTACTTCAACTCCTTCAATTCAGGATGAGCCATACGATATGGAGTAATAGAGATGGGTTGAGTGCCCGACAACAAATCAATGCCAAAATCAATATCTATGTCGGGCGGCATGCCCGAAAGATCAGTTTGAAACACATCTAGAAAGTCCCTCACTAGTGGAACTGACTCAACTGTAGGGGTATCAAAACATGACATCTCTCACATAAGCTAGATATGCGTCACACCCCTTCTCAACCATTTATTGAGCTTTAAGAAATGAAATAACTCGATTGGGAGTATACTATAAAGTACCTCTCCACTCTAATTGTGGTAAACTTGGCATAGCCAGCGTCACGGTTTTATCGTGACAATCTAGAATAGCATAATGGGGCGGCAACCAATCTAAGCCCAATATAACATCAAAGTCTACCATGCTGAGTAATAATAAATTAGTTCTGGTATCAAAACCACTATGATCAATCAAACACAGCCGATACACGTGGTCCACAACAAGAGAATCTCCCACAGGAGTAGACACATAAATAGGGGAACTCAGAGAATCCTAAGATATGCCCAAATATGGGGCATAATAAGAGGACATATACGAATATGTAGATCCTTGATAAAATAAGACCGGCGCGTCTCTATGACAAACCGGAACAATGCCTGTAATGATAGAGTTGGAAGAAACTTCCTCTGTACTAGCCGGAAGAGCATAATATCTGTCCTGGCCTCCCTCTCTAGGGCAACCTCGACCTCCCCAACCTCCACCTCGAGCTGGCTGAGTAGGTGGGGCGGTAGCTGGTGCTGCAATCATAGCCTGAGGACCCGGTGGAGCATGTGGTGGCTGAGAAGTCTGCGGAGGTGCACCCCTCCTAAATCTGGAACAATCCCTCACCATATGGTGAGTGTCGCCACACTCAAAACAACCCCTTGGAGGGTGTGGTTGTTGTGACTGACTCAGGTCAGGTCTGCTGGACTGGCCACTAAAAGCACCCCGAGCCGGAGGCGCACTAGATACTGGCGGTGCATAATAAGGCTCCTGGGGCCTAACAGGGGCTGGAACACCACTGGCGGCTGGAAGAGCTGAATGAATGAGGTGACTCACCTAACCCCTACCATGTCGATTTGCAGCTGGGGCACGAGTACCGCTGTAAGTGCCAGACTCTCGAGACCTCTTGGCCTCTCTATCCTCTCTATTCTGCGCAAGCATGCCCTTCAATCTCCTGGCAATACTCACAACCTGATGATAAGAAATGTCCATCTCCAACTCCCTGTCCATACTAATCCGAATACTGAGGTGGAGTCCCTCAATAAACCGTTGAACCCTCTCTTGAATTGTGGCAACCAAGGTCGGTGCATGGCGGGCCAAATCACTGAAGCGGACTGCATACTCTGACACAGTCATAGCACCTTGGAGTAGATACTCAAATTTTGCACGACATGAGTTCTTGAGGCTCTGAGGGACATATTCTCTCAAAAACATGTGCGAGAATTGCGTCTATGTAACTAAAGTTGCCTCATCTGGACTACTCAAATCATAAGTACGCCAACACTGATAGGCTGCTCCTCTAAGCTAGGAGGTGGTAAAGAAAACCAGACTCATCTCCGCTATGCCCATAGTATGGATAATAAAATGACACTCCTCCAGAAAACCCTGAGCATCATCTGTAGCCAATTCGCTGAAGGTAGGTGAGTGGTACTTCTTATACCTCTCAAGTCTAAGCTGCTTCGCCTCAGAAGTGGTTGTCCTAGTCTCGTGTTGAACCGGAGCTACCGGCTGCATAGGGATGAACTCTGGGCATGGTCAACATGGACCCTCTACTCAAGAGTACGGGCTGTGGGAGTCTTTGCCCCTCCCCCGGCCTGAGATGTGGAAGGAGCAAGTGGAATTAGTCTAGCCTGAGCTAAGGTGTTGAACATGCTCAGAAACTGGGCTAGAGTCTCCTGGATAGTTGGTGCAGAAATAGGCACCTCAGGTGCCTTCCCTCCAGCTGGACTTACTAGGGCCTCCTCTGTCGCAGCGCGCACGGGTGCTCTAGCTGCACCCCAGGTCCGTCCTCGGCCTCTACCCCGGACCCGGCCTCTCGTGGCTCTAGCACGGGGCGCGGGTGCCTGGTCATCAGATCCTCTGCTATGGGTCCTCACCATCAGGGAGAAAGAATATAATATAGAAGTTTAGAATTTTTTGATGTCAACAAATATCGCACGACAAGGAATCAAAGAAGTTTAATTTTTCCTAACAGTTCCATAGTCTCCTGAAGATAAGTACAGACGTCTCCATATCGATCCGCCAGACTCTAATAAATTGGCTTGTGACTCATGACACCTATGAACCTAGAGCTCTGATGCCAACTTGTCATGACCCAAACTCCCTCTGTATAACGTCGTGATGACACCTAGTCTCTACGACTAGGTAAGCCTAAAGAATTGCGGAAATAACAATACAAAAGTAAAACGTGGCAACTAACAGTAGTGGATAACTGAATAACTAGTAACAATGTCGCTCGGCATGTACAATAACCAATACTCTATAATTCACAGTCTTCCCAAAACCAGGAACATCATGAGTCACAAGCTACTAAAAAGAAATAGTATCTCTATACACCAGAGTCTAACAAAAAAAATACTGGAAGTGTTTGACACGGGAAGAATAAAGGGGGGACTCCGAGGTCTGCGGACGCGGCAGATATACCTTGAAGTCTCCAAAGCTATCTCGAGTCACTGGTAATGCGGCTGATAGCGAGCACCTAAATTTGCACACAAAATATATGTAGAAAAGTAGCATGAGTACACCACAATTGGTACCCAGTAAGTGCCAATCCTAACCTCGGTAGAGTAGTGACGAGGTCAGGTCCGAGCCCTACATGGATATAATAACAAGACATGATATAATAACAATCAAGTAAAATCGAAGAAATTAACAGCAAGAATTCACAGAGAAACAACAACACAAGAACAATGTCATAACAACAGTGGGCGCTCCCGAGATTCCGTCTCGTAGTCCCAAACGTAAATGTGCAGGGAGATCTCCCAAGGAACTGCCTCGTAGTCTAAAAAGTAAATATGCAGGGAGAACAACCGAGGAACTGCCTCGTAGTCTCAAAAGTAAATGTGCAGGGAGAACTCCCTAGGAACCGCCTCGTAGTTTCAAAAGTAAATACACAACTCAAACCGATAAATACAACAGTTAACAGCAAGATTTCTACAGTTATACTGATAAAGAACAAGGAAAAAGCAGGAAATCAACTAGGAATGCTTCACATAGTTCAAATAAGTAGCTAAAGCACGTAGACATGCGATATTAGACTAAACTGGATAGCTACACATAATGGGATAGCTTAATTAGGAATGAAAAACAGGCTAATACTCATTTAAACATTATAACTTAATTTAAAGGAAGAACAGATTACTACTCAGTAAAATAATTTAATTTGTCCCAAACATAAGAATTTAATTTGTCCCAAAATTTAATAACGTGAAAGATCCTTCACAACATTAATACTCGAGATTGTACGTTACATCAAAATGAAAATCAATCACCTAATGGCCTTTCCTTTACATTTCAAGGAAACACTTCTCGTCACATTCCAATTGCCTTAACACATCCCGAAGTTACATCATACTCATCACAAAGCCATTTCACAGGTCATCGAGCCATAAATTCCACTCGTAAGGACATTACTGGACATATGAGTCCAAATGTACAAGTTACCATTGAAGCTACCGAGCTCAAGCTACGGTCTAACCATGTCCTCAAGTCCTCCAGAATAGCCCATCACCAAAACACAAAATACACATCTCAAACCTCGTTCATAGAATCTTAAGCTGCCGGCACACAACCGATATCGAGTGCTCACATGTGCATACGAATGCGTGGAAGGAATTCAAAGAGTTATGTTTCAAGCTGAATCAATTTCGCATGATAAGGAAAGAAAGATGGGAAGTATATCCTAAATGTCCTGTAGCCTCTCGAAGATAGATATGGACGTCATCATACCGATCTATAAGACTCTACTAGACACTTACTCATGACTTGTAAAACCTATGAACCTAGTGCTCTGATACCACCTTATCACGGCCCAAATTTCCGCTAGTAGTGATGGCAGCTAACCCAACTGCTAGGTAAGCCAATTAAAAACTATGTAATTCTAATTATATTTAATAAGACAGTTAAGTAAAGAATTTATCTGAATCTTATACATTTTTCAAGGACTGGTAGTGCAAATCATGAGCTTCTAAGAATATAGTTTACAAAGCTGAAATGAAATAAATACATCGTCTGTTTGAAAAGTACATAAATAGCGTTTTATAGATCTAAGGCTACCACAAACAAGAGGCAACTACAACCGAGACGCAGGTACATCATCAAATCCAGCTCCCATCGAAAATAGCAATATCAGCAGCCAACATCTGCACGTAAGGTGCAGAAGTGTAGTATGAGTACAACCGACCCCATGTACTCAATAAGTAACAAACCTAACCTTAGGTTGAAAGTAGTGACGAGCTAACACAAAGGTCAGGTCCAACACCAATATTCCACAACAGTTTTTAACAGCATAGTACAAGTAACAAAAGAGGTATCTCAGAAATAAAGTGCTCAATTCATTCACAGTTCTAGAAAAATAGGCATTTCTTTTCACGTATCTCAGTGAAAACCCAATTCTTTTACCGAAAATGCCAAAATACGAGTAAGTTTGAAAACTGTGTTTTTTCCCAAAACTCCTTTCAACAAATAGTAAGATGTTAAATTTTCAGATAGTATGAGGAGAGTACTTTCCTATGCCTACATGCCAAGATACAAGTAATATCATAAATGTCCCCAAAACCGGGTAGCAGAGAGAAATGCACCTCTATGCATGTATCACAAGTACGCATGTCAAATGCAATGCATTTTGATGATGAGCTCATGTACTCACACTCTCAGAGTACTCAATCTCACTGTCTCTCATTCTCTATCACTATGCTCAGCACACTCAATCACTCAGTGTTGTACAATACCTACTGCGGCGTGCAGCTCAATCCATATATATAGTCGACTGCGCTGACTAGGGGTGTGCAGACTCCGGAGGGGCTCATTCAGCCCAAGCGCTATATCGCTGCGGCGTGCAGCCCGATCCTATAATATATAAATAGCCATAAGGCTCATTGTGGCGTGCAACCCGATCCCATAAATGTAATCAATATATCACTGTGGCATGCAGCCCGATCCCATAAAAGATAATCAATATAACATGTTGTGGCGTGCAGCCCGATCACAAAATATCACTCTTACTCAGGCCCTCGTCCTCACTCAGTCATCAATCTCTCCAGTCTCACTCACGGGCTCACAATGTCATAAAACTTGCCCGACAACAATGATATGATGTATCAATAAATAATAACTAAGACTGAGATATGGCATGAATGCATGGATATGACTGAGTATGAAATATCAATGAAATCAGTGAGATGGTTGTAAGAAATGACCACTATGGGTCCAAACAGTATCGGCATAATGCCTAAACATGATATCTAGCATAATTGACAACTTAACTACTTTATCACATGGTGAAAACATGGATATCGACAAAGTAGGACTACTATACAGTGCAATGGAAACAAAAGAGTCTCAATTCACATAGTGTACGCCCACATGCCCGTCACCTAGCATGTGTGTCACCTCAATACTAATCACATAACACGTATTTTGGGGTTTCATACCCTCAGCTCCAAGATTAGAAGAGTTACTTACCTCTAACAAGCCAATACCAATGCCGAGTAAGCCAAGCGATGCTCCAAAGATACCATCCCGTACATTCTGACCTCCGAACGGCTCGAACTAACCAAAAACAATTCAAGTACATCAAACATTGCTAAGGGAACCAATCCCGATCGAAAAAGATCAAATCTTGAATCAAAGCCCAAAATCAGCCAAAAGCCCAACCTGGGCCCGCACCTCGAAAGCCGATAAAATTTACAAAATTCAACAACCCATTCAATTACGAGTCCAACCATACTTGTTTCACTCAAATCCGACTCCAATTTGATGTTCAAAACTCAAATATTCATATTATGAAAATTTAGGCCAAAACCCCCAATTTCCTCTTTAAACTTCACAATTCAATTACCAAAAACGAAGGTACATTCATGGAATAAGATCAAAACCAAGTGTAATGTAGCAGCAACAAGCAGCAACAACATGAAGAGAATTTACTTGAAATCAATCTGAAACACGCCTGAGCCACTAGGTACCCCGTCTGAACATACCAACAAGTTCCATAATGTAATACGGACCTACTCGACGTCTCAAAACACACACAACAACATCAAAATGACGAATAACACCTCAAATTGAAATATATGAGCTTTGAACTTTCAAATTCAATAACTCATGCCGAAACATAACAAATCAATTCGGAATGACTTCACAATTTGCATTTAAGTAATAAATGACCTAACGGAGCTATTCCAATTTCCAGAATCGGATTCTAACCCCGATATCAAAAGTCAACCCCCGGTCAAACTTCCCAAAAATTCAACTTTCACCATTTCAAGCCTAATTCAACTACGAACCTCCAAACAATTTTTCGGACACGCTCCTAAGTCCAAAATCACCATACCGAGCTATTGGAATCATCAGAATTTAAATCCGAGGTCATTTATATATAAATCAATATCCGGTCAACTTTTCAAACTTAAGTTTTCAATTATGAGACTAAGTATCTCATTTCACTCCGGAATCCTTTCGGACCCGAAACAATTACCCCGTCAAGTCATACAAAAACTATAAAGCATAATATGAGCAGTAAATGGGGGAACGAGGCTGTAATATGCAAAACAACCGGCCTGGTCGTTACACTTTTCGTGGGTCAAACTGATCATATCATGGTGAGCTGTGAAACATATTTATTTTCTCATCCTGCTCTCTTTACTGGCAGACCATCTCGTTCTCTTTCTCTATACACCTTCCCCCATAGACATAGGCTTATCTATTTACAAAAATATACAACACTCTGAAAATAGTAAATTCCATTCCTTTTTTTTATGGATGTGCATGATTATTTCACAGATAAGTAAACCAGATAGAGTATTTTGTCTTGCTGAGGAACTTGGAGAAGCTTGTGCTCTTGTTGCTACCAAAAATATGCTCTTTTCTAGTGCGGACATAAGTGTATACAGTTAGTTATACTAAAAGAAAAAAAGAGAAACAATATGGAATGGAAGTGCATGCCTATAAAACCTGGTCTCTCTTTCTATAAATTTGTATAACTGGGAAGTATTACAGGATGGGATAACGGTATGGAAACGTGATACCGAATATACCGATTATGCATTTGCTGCAACTTGTAAAGGACACTCTGCGCCTGTGGTATCACTGGCTGTTGGACTCGGAAAACTACATTCTGGTTCTGAGGAAAAGTCAATAAGAGTAAGTTAGTTCGACTACAATGTGAATTCTCACATCATCTTTTGTTTTTCTATTTTTGTCTTGATGCCTAGAGAAAGCTAGGGATTTACAGTTATGCATTTTGACCTAGATATTGCAGTTGCTACCTTTTTTTTCTTACTGCCGCTATTATGTCTTTAGGTATGGAACCTTAAAAGTTTGGAATGTCTACAGGCCCTGGAAGGTCATACAAGTGTTTACACGTCTGTTCTATTTTATGATGGTAGTCTTTTTTCATGTTCATTGGACCAAACGATAAAGGTTTATGTTTGTTCTTTTGCTTGAAATTCAACTCGCTTAAGCTTATCCAATCATGTGTTGATTTGATTGTGCTTTTTTTATTAGATATGGTCCATTAACAATTACACTAGCAACTTAGAGATTTTTAAAACTCACCAAGAGGAAAAGGTATGTGAGAATCATTAAGTAATACTCCCTCCGTTTCATTTTTTTTGAACTTATTTCCTTTTTAGTCCGTGCCAAAAAGAGTGATCCCTTTCCTTATTTGGAAATAATATACCTTTATACAATGATTTATACTCTCACACAAAATATATGTGCCTCATTTAAATCACAAGTTTAAAAGTCATCTCACTTTTCTTACACTCCGTGCCCAGTCAAATCACATAAATTGAAATGGAGGGAGTATATATTTTGTTTTTTAAGGTGAAGAGTATCTTTAGGGTTCTTTTCACAGAGGGGACACCGGTTACATAGTTGCATTCATTTTCTATGAGTTTATTGTTGATGGAATATTCTTTAAATAATTGTACTTAATAACTAAACTTATAGTTGTGTTTCAACACGCTCCCCAGATCAAAAAGTTAGACTACTACATTGATGTTATTGATATTCTAAAGTTAATTAGTTAAAAAGTAATATTCATAGTGCAAACTAAAAGGTGATTAATATCCCTTTCATGCCAAATGAATGATGGGATTTGGAGTACAAAAGTAGAAGTCTTTAACTTTTAGTTTAGTTTGGATAATGGTTGCTCTGTTTTGTTTAAAATACAAACTTGCATATTTGGAACTGCATAAAAATACTAGAAAGCACTCCTTTTAAATTGAGATATTTGAAAAATGTTTGAAAAAGTTGTAGCAAAAGAAAATGTTATTTAAAATATCCAAATTGTACCAACGGTGTATAAAATGGCTCGTACGGAGTTAACCGATCTATTGAAATCCCTCTGTAGGGCCTTTTGGCCAAGCAAAAACTTTGAGTGAATTTTATTTATTATGAATTGAATTCTGCAAACGTATTCTTTTTACTTAATAGGTATGTTCTCTTATAATGATTATGCTAAGTTTCTAATAAAAAGGGCAGCACAGTGTACTAAGCTTTCGCTATGCCCGTCCGGAGAAAGGCGAGACCACAAGTTAAAAGCTAAAATATTAACTAAGTTCTGTGAAAAGATTGTATCATGTATATTTTTGAAAATAAATAGAATCTAAAAGTTACTTTATTATTTAGCTTTAATGAAATAAAGTTAGCATCTTGTGAAAAAGAAATAAGATAGTTATCTATGAGGTTAATGAACATGCGTATTCCTAATCCTAAATGGGATGTATCTTTTTTTTTTGGGGGGG
>AWOL01S0007300.1:93076-111963 GCA_000715115.1 Nicotiana otophora
GAGTAGGAGATTAGATAAACAATTGGGTAGATGGGTGGAAAATGAAAGTAAAAGGGAGCAAGACTATCCGAAATGACCTACTAAAGTCATATTTCTTTCGTTTGTAACCTCAAAGTCAGATAACTATGCATAGAGAACTCAGAAGTTCACTCAACTAGATTTCTCACACTTTTGATTGCCAAATACCTATTTTACCCTCTAAATTATCAAATTTTATCTCTTTTTTTATAAAACGTTTTAATATTATGATTTTTTTCTTTTTAATTTATACTATAGACTTACTTATACAATAAATAAATTTTATTTATAAATTGAAAAATTGTATTTAATCATACATAATATTGGAATAATAAAATATTTAGCATAGTAAAAAAATTGTTAGAATAATTTGTTCATAATAACAATTCTGATATTAACAACAAAAATTCAAAAATTCATTTACACAATTGAGAATGAAAGAAAATAAAAGTTGTAAAATATATTTCATGCACGTAATATAAAAAATAATTATTTAAAATAAATCTTTTTTATAACACACATTACATAATCTTAAACATCATGCTCAATTATATTATTAGTCTGACATTATATAAGCTGGAAAACTAATTTTTTATTTTCTATTTTATAAATAAAATATATTTGTTTTATATGTAAGTCCATATTGTAGATTAAAAAGATCAAGAATCATAATATATAAAAAGCAAAAAATGTTTGATAATTTAGAGGGTAAAATATATATTTGACAATCAAAAGCTTGATAAATCTGGTTGAGTGACCTTCTGAGAGCTATAGGCATAGTTAAGTGACTTTTCTGTTATAAACGAAAGAAATATGACTCTACTAGATAATTTTAGATAGTTAAGTGACCATTTAAGTAATGGACTCAATATCCAGGTTAGTACTTCATAGAGCCGTTGAATGTACTGGTTGCAGGCGTTTAAGGTGGAAAACTGGTCAGGTCATTGCATGGAGATATTCTACCTTTATGCTGATGATACTTTAATGTATGTGAGGCTGAAGAAAGGCAACTATTATATCTGAGGGTTTTACGTTGCTGGTTTTAGAGCCACTGTCGGGACTCCACATTAATCGGCCAAGAACAACTATTTAGTCATGGTAGTTTATTTTAGGCAATGTGGATATTTCCACACCCTCTATATTGGGATGTATTTGGGAGCTAATTCAGGACAATGTAGTCTAGAAGAAATGAGAAAAAGCTTGTGCCTTTGGAATAAGAAATAGTCTCTTCTGGGAAAGATTGACTTTGATTAGTATATCCCCTAACCTATTGATCATGTTGCATATTTCAGATAGAGGTGAGAATCTTAATACACTAAGAAATGATTTTCTATGGGAAGAAAATTAGGATAGGAAGGAGCTGCACTTGGTGTAATGTAAAGCAATCTTAAAGTATGGTTGTCGAAGGGTAAAGAACTTATAACTGCATATTAAGAGTCTCTTATTTGAATATGGTTGGGGATTTAATATTCGAGTAAACGAATTGTGCAAAAAGGTGCTAAAATGGGGCATACAATGACTAGTGTGCTAGATCTTGTACCTTATCCTATAGATCTGCCACGTTATGTCTCAGTCCGGGGTAACTGGAATGTCCTTAAGAGGAACTAGAATGACTTGGAGATTGATAGTGTTAATTTTCTGTTGGAACATTAAAGAAGGTAGGCTTGATTGTGTGTCTCTAGTAGAATATCACATTTGGGAGATTGGATTCGGAAAATTCAATGACCGGAAGAATAGTAGCGTTACTCTTCTTATCGAAAATTTAAAGGAGGTGAGGTTGATTGAAGACCAAAGTTATTCTTTAAATTGGATGGATGGAGGGGAAGTTAAATTTTCTGTAAGGACATGTTTGAGACAATTGTCAATAGCCTTAGAGGAAGATATGGAAAACTAGTGCGCCAATAACAGTGGCTTGCTTTGCTTGGATTGTCCTACACTATATTTGCTACTTGACACGACATAATTTGTAGAAAAGAGGCTATAAACTGTACATTTCTTTTTTTTGGTGATAGAACACGTTATGAGAAATCTATGGAAACAGTTCACATCCTCTTGCACTGTAAAAATATGTGGAAAATGTGGTTCATGTTCCTGAACCTTTATGGGGGGCAGTAGGTGATGCTAGCTAATTTTGAACTTGCACTATCCAGTTGGTTCACTATTATATGTTGTGTCATTTGCGTTCATTACCATATAACATTGTTGTTGTTATTGTTTGTTTCTTGGTTGATTTTTCTTTTCACTATTCCTTGAGTCGAGGGTCTATCGGTAACAACCTCTCTATCTTTACATGGTAGGGGTAAGGTCTGCGTACACACTACCCTCTCTAGACCGTATTTATGGAATTATATTGGGTTTATTGTTATTGTTGTACCATCCAGTTGGCAAAGATTGAGGAAGGAACATAAAATATCTATATTCAATTTTAGTATTATTTGGACGGTTTGTCTTGAAAATAATTATAGGTGCTTTGGGGGAAAACAGAGCATCTATTTTTAGTTTAGATATTAAGAAAATGGGAAATATTGTTGCAACATGAATTTTGCAAGTTGTATAGAGGCAGTACTGGAGTTTCTAGTCTACATACACTTAAGGAATTAAATCCAGTGGATCTTTTGTACTCAGTTAGTACATTCTTGTTTCTCTAGTTATGTGAATAAAATTACTTACAAAACAAATATTAATAAAATAATAAACTAGGCTATTTTGTTCCTTTCTTGATCTCTTCTTCATTGTAAAATGCGATCATATAAAGAAAATATGCTGTGATATTATTTCTTTCATATCATGTGTAATATTTCCAACTTTCTTGGGGTCGAAGCATAGTTATCGTTGTGTTTTAATATTTGACTGTTTTAATAGATATCTTTACATTAAAGCATTAAGTGGTAGAAATATCAAAAAGGCAAATAACGAATTAATTGGTAGGAAACTAAAAATGCCCTCTAATGTATGGCACAATTATTATTTTGGTGATCAAATAGCATTTTTCTTTTATTACGAATTTCTGAAACATTCTTAATCATGTGAGAGATGCTTGATTGCTACTACTTTTTTATTTATTATTTCTGGGTATCTATTTCCTTTTCTGAAAAACTTGTGAAATCTTTTAGTTATGAGAAATGTCTGATTTCTAGAACGTTTATTTATTTATTTATTTATTATTTCTAGTCATCTATTTTTGATCTGAAAAAAAAAGACATTGCTCGAGATCTACCAAAACGTTTCACATTTATTATTTTGATTGCATATCCAGTGGCGGAGCCAGAATTTGAAGCTTATGGATTCAGGATTCTAGTCCTTTTAATTTTGTGGGTTCTAAATCAATAAGTTATGCATATTAAATACATTTCTTAAGACAAATTTAGAGTTTGGATCAATGTTATTGGTTTTGGCCGAATCCATACATCGGTCTCCAGCTCCACCGCTGCACATATCCTAAATCATGTTATACAATTTTGGATGGGGAGAGTAATTGTTAACTGTTTTGAACTCTAGACTATTAAACTCAATTTTTCTCCACTATTGTATTGGTGATTTTTGAGTAATTGCAGATGATCAGAAGAATGATGCTTGCTTGCTTTATCTGTCAAACTCCAATAATGTATGGTTATTCTGGTGATGTTTGAGTAATTGCATATGATCAGAAGAATGAGTCTTGCTTGCTTTATCTGTCAAACTCCAATAATGTATGGTTATTCTGGTGATGTTTGAGTAATTGCATATGATCAGAAGAATGAGTCTTGCTTGCTTTATCTGTCAAACTCCAATAATGTATGGTTATTCTGGTGATGTTTGAGTAATTGCATATGATCAGAAGAATGAGTCTTGCTTGCTTTATCTGTCAAACTCCAATAATGTATGGTTATTCTGGTGATGTTTGAGTAATTGCATATGATCAGAAGAATGAGTCTTGCTTGCTTTATCTGTCAAACTCCAATAATGTATGGTTATTCTGGTGATGTTTGAGTAATTGCATATGATCAGAAGAATGAGTCTTGCTTGCTTTATCTGTCAAACTCCAATAATGTATGGTTATTCTGGTGATGTTTGAGTAATTGCATATGATCAGAAGAATGAGTCTTGCTTGCTTTATCTGTCAAACTCCAATGATGTATGGTTATTCAATAACTTCTTTGATAAACAATAAGCTTTTCCCATTTTGAACATGTTTGCTCTGTCTTTTGACAATTTTATCTATATGTAGGCTTTGCTGGCTTTGTGTGTAATGCAAGATTCAGGCAAAAAGCAGGTATTGCTCAACTCTTTAAAAGACAAAGTGATTCGCCTCTATGTTATTCCATCGCAAGCTTCACACTCAGCCTTTGTGTTGTTGGAATTCAATGTTGGTTCCTGTTATTGAATGGATCTTTGACAACAATACCTCTTCTGGATAGGTTTTCCTAGAGGGGGAGAATGTTCTGCAAGGAGGATGTCCATCAAATCCTGATGGGTCCTGATGGTTTAGTTTTTACCGGTGATGAATCAGGTGAACTTAGAGTCCGGAATGGATTTAACTAAACCCAGCAGTACAACTTGAGAGGGTTACTGTATTTACAACGATTACGTTTGGCCAATAAGTCTATCCGCTACAATCTTTCTTTGCTCTTTTTTGCTTGCCTATGTTTTCCTCTAGGTCGCTCGATGTATTGTTGCCAACGTGTTATGCTGAGGTCTGTAATCCTAACATGTATTTTTTAGGTTTTGTCTATTAATGGCAAAATGGATAAAAGAAAAACAGTGATTCTTCCGTATTATCCACTAAAAAATTGGTTGAATAATGAACTTTTTAAAAATATGTCAAATATGGATAAGATCTAGATTATCCACTTAACTAATGGATAAACAATGAGTTTAACTTTTATATTCGCAATGATTCAAATGGAGGGTTCTTCAGGTTCGGGTGACTATGAATTTTCTCAAAAGTGATCATATTCAAGAAGGCATGGATAATATGGATATTCATATTATCTGTCGGTTAACCTATTTTCTATCCATATTAAATATGGATCAGGTCGGATATTTTATCTATTTTTTGTATTATCTGTTTTGAACCGACCATACTCGACTCGATCCGCCCATTTGCCACCCCTAGTTTTATCATAAAGATTTAAATAATCTTCCTTCCATTTTATTTATATAACAATATTTCACTACAACATAGAGTTTAATGAAGTAAGAAAAAATAATATTAGGTACACACCAAAAGAAAAATTAGAATAAATGAAACTAAGAGTATATTGTATAGATCTTAACTAAGAGTATACTATATAGATTTAACTAATTTTTATCTTATCTTACCGATGATATAAATCTGGGGGAATGGGTCCACACGGAGCATGCACAAAACGACTAAGCTGCTGACAAGGAGAATGCAAAACCAACAAATGGCCAAGCTGCAGCTAAACTTTTCTTGTCATCGAAAGGCAAGCAGAAGTTTCTTGAGGCGCATTGATCGGGACAATGGTGGTCGGATAACATGGAACTGCAAATGTCTATTAGTAACAGCAAGCTCATTAGCTAGCTACTGAAATCCTTATACACTTTGCCAGCTTCTCAATTAACGTCACGCAACCGATGACAGATGAAAGTGGCTTCGCTCCTTTTAGTAAATGACTCATTTTCAATGCCAATAGTTGTTCCATGTCATCATGTTGGTATGCATTTCAAGTGTTCTCATAATGTTTTATTTTAATTTATTTATTTTTGAGAAAGAAGTGTTCTTTCAATTTTCTTTCCCCTCTTGTATTGAACAATATATAGCTTTGAAAATGCTCAGAAAGTGGAACTATATAATCTCAAATGTGGAACCCATATTTTCATATTTGTATATTCGTATGGTTTACCAACATTTAATACAAAATATAGTCCAAACATAACAATGTCAATCTTGTATTGATTCAACTTATTAGAAATAAGGGTAATGTTCTCTTTTTCTTTTATTCGAATAATTGTGTTGGTTTATCAAACACTAACCCAAATACAGCCCAGACTTAACAATAGCAATCTTGCCATGACCACTTATCAGAAAGAGGGGTGAATGTTAAGGGAAAAGGAAAGTAGAAAATGAATAATTAACACAAATAGCCTTCTACTGTAAATAAAAAATAAAAAGAGGATTGACTCTGCTAGGGATTGCCCCCAGAATCTCTGGTTCCATAGACCAACGCCTTATCCATTGGGCCACATAGTCTTGTTCATTAGTTTCTAAGAAATATATATATATATATAACTTGTCAATTAACTTATTTTATGATGAAATAACTAACAACACGTAATTTAAGTCTCCCTTTTTAAGAAATGTAGCTCAAAGTAACAATATACAAGAAGAAGATAAGTAGAATAAGAGAAGAAGAGATAACTTTCTTATTTCATCAAGTGTTCAAGTATATCCCATATCACATTTCATGCATCTATTTATACTATTACATAGAAGGTTATAAAAGGATTGTCTTAAATATGACATTAACCTTTGAGATCATGGGGGAAGATCACAGGGAGGGGTTATGAAAGTGTGGGAGTTGCAATCATAATAGCGATGAGTAGTGGGAGGTTATATAGATCATGGGTTAAAGTAGTGAGAGTAGTGCACATCCACAATTACCATAGGTTTTACAACACTCCCCCTTGGATGTCCAAATATAGATAATATGCCTCGGTAATACCTTACTAAGAAAAACCCTTGTGGGGAAAAATCTTAGTGAAGGAAAAAGAGTACACATATTTATAATACATTTTATTTGCTGCCTCGTTAAAAACCTTACCAGGAAAACCTAGTGGGACAAAACCTACGCTAAAGGAAAAAGAGTACAACGTGTATCTTATTCCCTCTCATGAAAACATCACTTTATTCCTCGAAGATGCCACATTCCAATCTTCTGTCCATCATCTTAAATGTTGGCATTGGTAATGCCTTAGTGAACATATCATCCAAATTTTCAGATGAACGAATCTGTTGAACATTAATTTTACCAGTTTGTTGAAGATCATGCGTGAAAAAGAACTTTGGTGAAATGTGCTTTGTTCTGTCTCCTTTGATGTATCCTCCTTTCAGTTGAGCAATGCAAGTAGCATTGTCTTCATATAATGTAGTTGGATTATCTTTTTTCATAAGAAAACCACACATTTCCTAAATATGTTGAGTCATTGATCTCAACCAAACACATTCCCGACTAGCTTCATGAATGACTATTATCTTAGCATGATTTGAAGATGAGGCAACTATTGTTTGTTACATTGAATGCCATGATATAGTTGTACCTCCATATCTAAACAAATAGCCTGTTTGAGATCGGGCTTTATGTGGATCACACAAATAATCTATGTCGGCATAAGCAATCATTTCTGACTTGAATTCATTAGAATAAAACAATCTCATATCTATAGTTCCCGAAGATATCTAAATATATGCTTAACACCATTCCAATGTTTTCTTGTTGGGGAGGAGCTGAATCTTGCTAATAAGCTTACTGCAAAAGCAATATATGGTCGGGTATTGTTGGCAAGATGCATCAGTGCCCCAATTGCACTAAGATATTGAGTTTCATCACCAACGAGCTCTTCAACATTTTCTTGAGGCCGAAATGGATCTTTATTTATGTCAAGCGATCTCACAACCATTGGGGTACTCAACGGATGTGCAGTATCCATGTAAAATCGCTTTAAAACCTTTTCAGTATATGTTGATTGATGGTCAAAAAATCCATTTGTTACATCCTCAATTTGTAGGCCAAGACAAATTTTTGTCTTACCAAGATCTTTCATTTCAAATTCTTTCTTCAAATACTCTACAGCCTTTGGAAGCTCTTTAGAAGTGCCAATGACATTCAAGTCATCAACATACACAACTATGATGACAAATTCAGATCCAGACCTCTTAATAAAGACACAAGGGCAAATAGGATCATTTTTGTACCCTTCCTTTAGCAAATACTCGCTAAGGCGATTGTACCACATCCTTCCTGGTTGCTTCAATCCGTATAAGAATTTATGACGCTTTATTGAAAAAGTTTCTCTTGAACTTTTATGTGCTTCAGTAACTTTAAATCCTTCAGGGATTTGCATAAAAGTTTCATTGTCCAGTGAGCCATATAAGTAGGTTGTGACAACATCCATCGACCGCATATCAACCTTTTTATGGACTGCCTGATTTATTAGATACCTGAAGGTAATTGCATCTACCATAGGAGAATATGTCTCCATATAATCAATGTCAGGCCTTTGTGAAAACCCTTATGCCACAAGTCGTACTTTATCTTATGACTTCACCTTTCTCAGTTAATTATTGTAACAACCCGGCCAGTCGTTTCGAGTATTACAACCCTGTATCCACATTTACTGCTTAAATTGTGCTTTTTAGTTGTTGTTTTACTTGCCGGGGGTAATTGGTTCGGGTCTGGTGAGGTTTGGAATGATTTGGAACACTTAGTTCCAAGGTTTAGAACTTAAGTTAAAAAGGGTGACCGGATGCTGACTTATGTGTAACGAACCCAGAGAAAATTTGCTATGAAAATTAAGGTTTGTGGTGCCGTGGAAGAATAATTAGTACAAAGGTTGTAGAGTGTGTTTTGGGGTGAACAATGTGCCGATGAGTAAAAGAAAATTGTTGCCGGATAAAGGTCATTTCTGCGGACCACTATGCGGTTGAAGAATCACTCTACGGACTATATAATGGCCGCAGAGTGAATCGGGAGTGGGGCAAGTGTGGAGGAAAGTTTGCGGTACATTATGCGACCACAAATTAGTTCTGCGGTGCATTATGCGACCGCAGAGTGTGTTTTGGGGTTTTATTTTTTTGGTTTTATAAACGCGACCCCATTCTTATAAAACACTATTGAGGTCATTTTGAAAGGTTTCATCTGATATTTTATAGGGAGGTGAGAGCATCTTAGAGAGAGAAAGTGAAGACCTAGTCATTTGTCTATCAATTCTTGTTCAAGGTCTGAAGATTTCTTAAGGATCTTCCTAGGTCTTCAAAGAGGTAAGAATGTTTAATACTAGTCTTCAATTTCAAGATTGGGTAAAGATGGGTGATTGGGAGTATGATTCATGGGTGTGAGAGTATTATTTATACATACACATACCAATAAGGTTTCTGGAAAGATTGTTGAGTTCAAATGGGTAAAGATTGAGTTGAAAATGGTAGAAATTTTCAAAGACTTTAACTGAAGATTTGAGGGTCGAGTTGATGTTGGAATTTGGTGAAATTTGTATGGTTGGACTCGTGATTAAATAGGCGTTCATATTTTGTAACTTTTGTCGGGTTCCGAGATATGGGCCCCAGGTGTGATGTTTGAGTTAAATTTCGGATTTTGTTGGAAAATTAGTATTTTCTTGTGGAATTAATTCCAATAATTTTTATTGACTAAGTCGGATTATTTGTGGCTAAATTCGAGGTGTTTGGAAACCAATTCACGAGGCAAAGGCATAGCAAAATAAAGAATTACACGGTTTGAGGTAAGTAACAGTTCTAAATTTGGTCCTAGGGTTGTGAAACCCCGGATTATATGTTATGTGATTCGTCTTGAGTTGGCGCACATGCTAGGTGACGAGCGTGTGGGTATGCACCATAAGAATTTGTACATTCTCTACGTGTTAGAGAACATTGAGTTGAGACTCGTGTTAAAAATCATTCTTAGACATATGCTGTTATTATTGGTATCCACTAGGGTCATTTTTGTGGTATGTTCATTCATTTCATATCATATCTTAGTCTCTCTTTCTATTTATTGATACATCATATTATCATTGCTAGGTTGATTTTCATGACATCTTGAGCCCGAGAGACTGGAGAGATTGATGACTGAGTGAGGCCGAGGGTGTAATTATGAGGATATTTTTGGGATCGAGCTGCGTGCCGCATCATGTTTCATTGTTATATTCCATGATTGGCTTGATATATCACTTCAGCTGAAGGATTCCCTCCGGAGTCTGTACATATCCCCAGTGAGCGCATGTACCTACTGAGTACGAGTGCCAAGTGCCGATTGTTGAGTGATTGAGAGGAACGAGTGACTGAGAGGAATGAGTGACTGAGAGGAACGAGTGATTGTGAGTTTGGAGTGAATGGGAGGACTGAGTGACTGTTACTCTGAGAGGATGTATTGATTCCATTATTGCTGCATTTCAGCTGTCATATGTCATTGCTTTGGAAAACTCTGAAAGACATTATTTCTGTTTCAATCAAATTTGATATGAAATTACTGTGGAGTTTTAAATGTTGAAATTGAAAGCATGCCTACCTTTTCATGCTGGAAAGTATTGTATATTAGACTTAGCTGTGAAGCTCGTCACTATTTTCAGTTCTTTATTTATTATTTTTACTTACTGAGTTGGTTGTACCCATACTACACCCTGTACTTCGTGTGCAGATCCAGGTGATCCCGGACATAGTGGGTGTTAATTCTTTCCCACAGTTGATTTTCCGGAGATTTAGTGGTAGCGGCCATGTTTCGCAGACCTTGTCTCTCCATCCCTATACTTTTATTTATTATATTTGGTCTCAGATTATTATAGACCGTGTTTTCCAGACTTGAAATGTATAGATGCTCATGTACTAAGTGACACCAGGTTTTGGGAGTGTTGTATCGATATTTGTAAGATTTTTGGTATTTTATTTAAACATTATGTTTTCAAACTTAAAGGAAATCGTGGGTTCTTGATGTTGTCGGTTTGCCTAGTACTGATATAGGCGCCATGACGACGGGTTATGATTTTGGGCCATGACAGTTTTCTTACTCAAACCCATTTGTACCATACTGGCTTGACACCTTCAAGCGTTCGGACTATTGGTACGAAAACTTCACGTTTTTCGAGTGAAGCCAATTCCGCTTGAATTGTGTTTTTCTATTTTGGCCAATCATTTCTCTGTCTACATTCATTGATGGATTTTGACTCAAGATCCTTATATTGTTGCATTACTTCAACTGCAACGTTATATGCAAAATTATTATCAATAACAACATTATTTCTGTCACGCCCCGACCTCGGGGAGCTCGACCGGCGCTCAACCGAGATAACCCGACTGAGCAAGCCTGCTTGATGCCTTCAATCCAATCTTACCCATGAACAATATAAAATTAATATCAAGAGATATACATGAGGAAAGTGTAATGTTCCCCATTCTTTTCCCAATTATCAAAAGAAATTCTTTTACGATTTCCAAAATATTACAAGTTTATAGATATAATGAAAAATATGTTTGCCAAATACCAACACCTCTAGTTCAATTCCCAACATCAAACATGACCCACAACCTGTCTATGGAGCCTCTAAGTACTACAGAAGAGTAGTATGGAAGTGCCGACAACAAGGCCCCAGCTATACCTCAAAACACAAAATATAACATCAAGTGACATCAGGCCGGGAATAGAGTAAGGCTCACCAAAACCTGCTGAATAGGGAGTAAGTGCTAATGAGGACCAAAACTGTCATTGTTGAACCACCTGCATCCACAGCCTGTCTATGGAGCCTCTAAGCACAACAGAAGGGTAGTATGGAAGTGCCGGTAACAAGGCCCCGGCTATACCTCAAAACACAAAGCATAACATCAAGTGACATTAGGCCCGGAATAGAGTAGGGCTCACCAAAACCTGCTGAATAGGGAGTAAGCGCTAACGAGGACCAATTCTGTCGCTGTTGAACCACCTGCATCCATTGACGATTCAGTGCCCCCAGCAAAAGGGATGTTAGTACATATGGAATAGTACTAGTATGTCAAGATAACTGCCCTCCTTCAAAATAGAATGCCAATGTAAGAAAGGGAAAACACCATGGAGCAACAACTAACAATCAATGATATGTAAATGCCCAGTTAAAACATAATAATTTTCAACATACGAAAAATAATATTATTTTTACCACTGTTCAAAATACCAACGTTCACAATATCAATACCACCGTACTTTTAGCACGGAGTCCGATCACGACCCGATTGGCTAGGCCGTCTCATCCGAGACATCAACCAAAATTATAATTTCAATTATAATTTCCAGCACAATCACCAC
This sequence comes from Nicotiana otophora, assembly GCA_000715115.1. Lineage (NCBI taxonomy): Eukaryota > Viridiplantae > Streptophyta > Magnoliopsida > Solanales > Solanaceae > Nicotiana > Nicotiana otophora. The sequence goes on from AWOL01S0007300.1 coordinate 105,100, forward strand.
CATGTGTGCGGCATGGTGTCCGATCACGACCCGATTGGCTAGGCCGTCTCATCCGAGACATCAACCAAAATTATAATTTCAATTATAATTTCCAGCACAATCACCACCATGTGTGCGGCATGGTGTCCGATCACGACCCGATTGGCTAGGCCGTCTCATCCGAGACATCAACCAAAATTATAATTTCAATTATAATTTCCAGCACAATCACCACCATGTGTGCGGCATGGTGTCCGATCACGACCCGATTGGCTAGGCCGTCTCATCCGAGACATCAACCAAAATTATAATTTCAATTATAATTTCCAGCACAATCACCACCATGTGTGCGGCATGGTGTCCGATCACGACCCGATTGGCTAGGCCGTCTCATCCGAGACATCAACCAAAATTATAATTTCAATTATAATTTCCAGCACAATCACCACCATGTGTGCGGCATGGTGTCCGATCACGACCCGATTGGCTAGGCCGTCTCATCCGAGACATCAACCAAAATTATAATTTCAATTATAATTTCCAGCACAATCACCACCATGTGTGCGGCATGGTGTCCGATCACGACCCGATTGGCTAGGCCGTCTCATCCGAGACATCAACCAAAATTATAATTTCAATTATAATTTCCAGCACAATCACCACCATGTGTGCGGCATGGTGTCCGATCACGACCCGATTGGCTAGGCCGTCTCATCCGAGACATCAACCAAAATTATAATTTCAATTATAATTTCCAGCACAATCACCACCATGTGTGCGGCATGGTGTCCGATCACGACCCAGTCGGCTAGGCCATCTCACCACAATGACGTGTAGATCGACATCATCCTTTTGTATCAATCATCTCATCCCAATTGAGTAGAATAATTTTATCATATCAATCTCTTCCCAAATAAGTAGAATAATTTTATCCACTCCTACATCGGCAGTGTAGTTTCGGGTTTAGGTTATTTCAACCTACCCTTCCTCGGTGGCTATTGATACTCCCAAAAACATTTTTGGTTTGCACACAAGGTAACATAGATACAAATTACAATTTACCTCATAACCTTTCACATTGTATAAATCTTCACTAGTATTTTCAAACAATCACAACAACAATATTTTCTTGGCTCTTTTGACCATTCACAAGATTCGTTATTCATGGCATGGTGGCCGTATCTCATATTCCACACTTTCATATCTTCCTTGCCATGGATAATCATCATAAATATCAACATATATAATATTCCGAAAATCACAACTTTAAGTTCATTAGTAATAAGGGCTTTAAACGCAATAGATTGCTTTCCAATAAATGGAGTAAAATGATTGGCAATCGAAGCACAAGTTAAAGTCATAAACAAGTAGCACACCATTTATTATTGAAATACTTTTCCCCAAAAATGGCATTACACTATTTCCACTCACGAATATGTAAGAATGTAAAACACATTGAAAATACTCACAAATCATAGCATTAGTTGAAACAGCCACATTGGGGCATGACTTGAGTACATAAGCTTTTAGGTAAATCTAATTTTGAAGTAATTTTGGAACATTTGAAATAAGTCTCATTTCATTATCTTTCTCACATCATCTCAATTCATTGACACATCTAGCCACAAGTATAACTTTCATTCTTGGAACGGTGGCCACGCTTTATATCTTCTACTCACTTTTTTCTCTTTCGAGCATCTTTACAAATTATCAACAACAAGGCATTTTCAATCATGAGTTTAGGTACACATATGAGCAATTAATAGTTTGGAGAAAATTGAGGTAATGAAAAATTAAGGTCATGAAAATCGAGGTCATAAATATCGATGCTTGAGAAAATTGAGGTCATAAAAATCGAGGCTGGAGAAAAATCGAGTTCATGAAAATCGAGGTCATAAAAATCGAGGCTGGAGAAAAATCGAGTTCATGAAAATCGAGGTCATAAAAATCGAGGCTGGAGAAAATCGAGGTAATGAAAATCGAGGCTGGAGAAAATAAAGGTCATGAAAATCGAGGCTAGGCCTGGACAGAAACATTATGTTATAAAATAGGGGGGTTTCGTCCCATTTTTCCATTTTTGACAAATTGGAGCTTGCGGAGAGGCGAATTTTGAGAGATTCTCAGGAAAAAACATCGGGGTAAGTGATTTTAACTCGGATTTGGTCAATATACACGAATATATCATTGTTTTCATCATTTAATTAGTATTTTGAGATGGGAATTTGGGGAAAATGAGAAAGCGTTCTTGGACTAGAATTTTGAGGTTTTGAATAGGATTTTGTTATCGGATTTGAGTAAAATTGGTATGGTTAGACTCATGAGTGAATGGACTTTCGGATTTTATAACTTTTGTCGGGTTCCGAGATGTGGGCCCCACAGGCAATTTTGAGCTAAATTTCAGATTTTGTAGGAAAATTAGTATTTGTTTATGGAATTATTTCCAATAAATTTTATTGACTGAATGGAATTATTTGTGGCTAGATTTTTAGGGCGTTTGGAGACCAATTCACGAGGAAAAGACATTGCAGAATAAAGAATTACATGTCTTGAGGTAAGTAACTCTTCTAATCTTGGAGTTGAGGGTATGAATCCTAGATATACGTATTATGTGAATTGTTTGGAGGTGATGCATATGCTAGGTGACGGGCGTGTGGGCGTGCACTATAGAAATGGTGACGTAATTAGTTCCGTGAAATTTTGTAGTAAAATAATTTTGGCATTTTCTATGTAGATTTATGTGTTAAAGAAATTGAGCTGAGAATCATATTAGAAATCATGTTGAGGCTGTGTGCCAGTATTATTGAGACCCACGGATGTCATATTACTGTGAATTATTTGTTTAAATTGAAATTTCATACTCAGTCATGTTCATTCATTTTATATCATCTCTCAGTCTCTGTTGCTATTTATTGATTCATCATATCATCATTTTGGCCTAGTTTCATGACATTGTGAGCCCGAGAGACTGGATAAACTGATGGCTGAGTGAGTCCGTGGGCCTGATTATGAGGATACTTATGTGACCGGGCTGCACGGCGCAGCAGGCCATAATGGCTTTATATACTTTCTTAGTATGGGATCAGGTTGCACGTCGCAGCAGGCCAGATTGGCTTATTATAGCACGTGAGTTGTCCGTGTGGATCCAAATATTCATACTATAGCACGTGAGTTGTCCGTGCAGATTATAGCGCTTGGGCTGAAGGAGCCCCTCCGGAGTCTATACACACACCCAGTGAGCGTATGTACCTACTGAGTGCGAGTGCTGAGTGCCGAGTGCGAGTGCCGAGCGATTGGGAGGATTGAGTGAATGTGAGGACTGAGTGACTGAGTGATGGGGATGACTGAGTGAATTGATACTCTGAGAAGTATGCATATAGTTTATCACTGAGATACATTGCATTGACATGTACCCATGACATACAGACATAAAGATGTATTTTCCTCATGTTCTACGGTATTACGTCATTCATGACTTCTCACACATATTGGCCTACGGGCATAGTGATGCATTTTTCCACTGGCTATCTAGAAGGAAAATAAAATATCTTATCATTGTTGAAAGGATTTTTGGGAAACATTACTATTTTCAAACTTATTCCTATTTTTGGCAACTTCGGTAAACGAATTGGGACTTTCACTGATACACTTGAAAGACAGAACTATTTTTGAAAATCATGATTTAGCTGAGTATTTATTCCTTGTGTTACTTATTTCATTACTTGCTTTATGTGGTTATGAACTGCTGTTGGCTATTGGAGTTGGACTCTGACCTTGGCATAAGCTCGTCACTACTTTCAACCTAAGGTTATGTTTCTTACTTATTGAGTACATGGTGTCGGTTGTACTCATACTACATTTCTGCACCTTGCGTGCATATGTTGGTTGCTGATGTTGCTGCATTCGTCGGGAGCTGGATCTGAAGGTGTACCTACGTTTCGGTTTTAGCTGCCTCTTGTTCATGGTAGCCTTAGATTCATAAAACTCTGTTTATGTACTTTTCAAACAAATGTTGTATTTATTTCATACCATCTTTGTAAACTCTATTCTTAGAAGCTCATGATTTGAACTACCAGTTCTTGGGGAAATGTATTGGTTCCATATATTTTTTTTTAATTAATTGCCTTATGAAATTTATTAGAATTGGATAGTTGACAATTGGCTTACCAAGCGGGTTGGGTTAGGTGCCATCACGACTAGTCGGATTCTTGGTCATGACATTCATACTCATATTCCCATAATATATCCATACATGTAAGTCTAAGGGTGTAGGATTACCTTTTGGAAGAAATCTTGCAAAACCCTCCTTTGAATTCTTGAAGAAATTTCTTGAAGATCTAAGTATTTAATATGTAGATTTCATCAATACTAGTGTATAAATGATGGACTTTCACACCAAGATAATAGGGATACTTACGTTGAAGAAGAGGGGAGTTGGTGGTCTTGAGAGAGTGGAGAATAGCTCCAGAATTCGTTCAAATGAAATGGGGAAAATGAACCCCGATTTATGGTTTTCGGATGCTGCCCTGGATGCTTCGCATCCCCACTTCACTCCTCTTTGAAGCTCGGATGCGGACCTGAATGCTATGGCAGCACTTCACTGCCAGCTTTTCTTTTGTACGAGGCCTCGGATGCTTCGCATCCCCACTTCACTCCTCTTTGAAGCTCGGATGCGGACCTGAATGCTATGGCAGCACTTCACTGCCAGCTTTTCTTTTGTACGAGGCCTCGGATGCTTCGCATCCCCACTTCACTCCTCTTTGAAGCTCGGATGCGGACCTGAATGCTATGGCAGCACTTCACTGCCAGCTTTTCTTTTGTACGAGGCCTCGGATGCTTCGCATCCCCACTTCACTCCTCTTTGAAGCTCGGATGCGGACCTGAATGCTATGGCAGCACTTCACTGCCAGCTTTTCTTTTGTACGAGGCCTCGGATGCTTCGCATCCGCAGACTCCTCCGCCCGTCTTTGGTAATTCGGTCATAACTCCTTGTAGGAATGTACAAATGACAAACGATATGAAGAGTTGGAAACTAGACTCAAAGGGATTTAATTATATAGGTAGATCACCTCCTAAGTCTTAATAATTCGGTAGCAGAATGCGTTTGAAGTAGGATGTTGTGCGAATTAATGCATCCTTTCCACTTAATGTATCCAACTTTTTCTACACAAATTCTTGTCATTCACAAAACTCCTTAGTATGTTCCAACACACCTTAAACATATATTTTCATTTCAAAATGATGTGGTTCTATCCCATGGGTCTCCTTTAATACTCGGATACATCATTCCCAAATACCGTTGGCACACTTTAAAATCTTAAATCATTAGGAAATGTTTAATGGGGCCTTACATTCTCCACCGCTTAGGATCATTCATCCACGAATGAGGAGTAGAGTCTGCTCCGAACACCTAACATAACTCGACTCTTCTTTCAAACATTTGAAGCCCCCAAATTTGACTAGCTCCCAATTTTTTTCAGAAATTTCAGCTGAGTCTCCCTTGTAATTGGGGCCTATCCACCTGCCAAAGAATCACAAAACCACCCTAATAACATATACATAACTCAACAAAGCATCACAATATATATTAACAACACTGATCTCAATATTAAGGGTAATACATTAACAGAAGTGGTATCTAGACATGAGTTGCACATATTTAAATCATAACACATAACAAGTACCCTTTTGAACCATAACTATTTGGTTATACAGGCAAGTGAGAATACTTCCTTTACTTTGACAGAGGCAGATATCAACTTCCGGACTTATCTAACAGGAATGACAACTAGGTATCTCTTATAAGCCAATTACCCATTAAATACAACTTCGATAGTTTCCACCGGAATAATAGGCAAAGGATTTCCAACAACCTTTAGGAACCTAGATGCATGATGCATCGGGTGCATGGAGGACAATGATGGAAAAATATCATACCCATAGTTTTGCTTATTTCCTTCAATATTCCATAAGGCCTAATGTGACTACACATACTTTACCTTCCTTAACAATTCACCCAATATATTCATAGAGAAACTCTTGAGAATAGCCTGTTCACTTTCTTCAACTCTAAATTCCTACGCCGATTACCCAAACTAAACCTTTGGTGACCTCCAATAATTACTCTAAGATGTGCTAGCTTGAATATTACCATAAAACTTCCTATCCAATATATTTGATCATGGGATGATGCTTCTTATTTGACATGTTTGAACCTTCAACTCCCATAGGTTACTATAAATAGGAGCAACAAGGTCCAAAATTGGGCTGGTATCTTTCCAGAATCCATCAATGTGCTAGGCATGGCATTTCAGGAGGTTATATCCTAAAAGACATGAAGGTTACTACCAATAGTTTTGTCATTGTTAATCATTGTGGTGACATCATTGATTCGACAAATGATGCATAGAGTTGCCTAGTAGGCATTGATAATGTAGGGACCATGTTCATGATTATGGGATTTAAAAGAAATGAGTCATTTTAGACATGTGACATATGGGAGGCATGGTCGGGAGAATAAAGACATTAGCGTCAGTTATTCTTGGAAGACTATGAGTCATGAAAAGGGCAACAACAATTGTTTCATTCAATATGTGCCTTGTTCGGAAATAGCAGGCCTCAAGATAAATATCCAACTACGTGACACCAGTCGCCTCTTGGAATGTAAGGAAAATCAGTTTAACTCAAAATGAGAATATTCTGACAACCTGAATGTGATATGGGTTTCAAAATACATGTAGTTTCATTACGCTCTTAACATTAACTAACACAAGGAATAGATATGCCACAAGCCATGAGGATGAAAAAAAGAAGTTGAACTCTTGTGAGATTATTATCATTCTTACAGATTAACCATTGCCAATAGTTGATCCTATATGACAGGACTAG
>AWOL01S0007300.1:112354-136436 GCA_000715115.1 Nicotiana otophora
GACTATGAGTCATGAAAAGGGCAGCAACAATTGTTTCATTCCATATGTGCCTTGTTCGGAAATAGCAGGCCTCAAGAGAAATATCCAACTACGTGACATCAGTCGTCTCTTGGAATGTAAGGAAAATCAGTTTAACTCGAAATGAGAATATTCTGACACCCTGAATGTGATATGGGTTTCAAAATACATGTAGTTTCATTACGCTCTTAACATTAACTAACACAAGGACTAGATATGCCACAAGCCCATGAGGATGAAAAAAAGAATTTGAACTCTTGTGAGATTATTATCATTCTTACAGATTAACCATTGCCAATAGTTGACCCTATATGAGAGGACTAGAGATACGACAAACTTGTCTTTCAAATAAATATGCTCATGATATGTGCCAAAATTTGAAAGCATCTATTTTCAAACTTTTACGAGTGAAACCACATAGCTAGGACATCTTAGTATTGGGGGTGAAATCATGTATTGGTTAGAGAGAATGAACACTTTGCTATGAGCTAGACATGTTTCTACCAATATAACTCTCAAGCTGCAATACCAGGAAACTTCATGGGCAACTACAATACTAGGAACAAAGGGAGTTACTCACTGAGGAATGATCTTGGTGGACATGAAAGTCAAATTGAGATGGGCGAACAAAAAGATCTTCCTGTGACGAATTTGTGAAAATCTCAAATTTCCCAGAATCTTTATGCGGACAAGTGACCCCTTTCAATTGACAGGTGCACATATGATAGGTGTTGAGATATGCTCTCATGTTACTAGACAGTGAAAAGGTTTCATGATAATATCCACAAAGGAGTAAAGTGACTGTTCCAACTATAGGAGCCACATACACCAGAAAGAGAAAGAGTGGCTCAAGAAGTATCTCAACACTAGGCTGCTTTACATTGGATTTGATACCACATAGGTAAACTTTATGATGGTGCAGGCATAAGCACAAGTAAGCAGATGTTATCCATTCGAATCAAAAGGTTGTATGAGAAATACATCAGGTATAGTCCCTTGTTGAGAATTTAGGGTAGCAAGTGGGAAGTATTAGCCTAGGGTTATAACTCATTTCAAGGAAATAATTATAGAGCTCTATCCTACCAAATGTTGTAAATAAGAGAATTTCTGAAAAAGTGGCTTCACGAATAATGCGTCTCGTTCGAAGAGTAGGTACATGCAATGTTTTGTTAAGACCACATTTATGAAGGCTCTTCAATATGGATGTTCATATACAACAAGGACAATAATGCGGTGTTCATAATGATTACTTACATGGTGGTTTTAGATTTACCTGGAAATACCTTAATTGATGCCCCTCGACTCCACATCCATAACATACATTGGTTCCATAGTGACATACCCCCAAATGATATCTCCCACAATTCATGCAACGGGGATGAAGTCTACTAAATTAACTCGCCCCACTGACCTGATATTTAATCTTTTTGCATACATTAAAAAAACATTCCCCCTACCCTTCCTCCAAGCCTTCATGGCAGGAGTAAAAATCTCTATACTGGTTTGTTATGTGGGCCATTGGAATTTCCCAAGCCTGCCACCCCTAACACACTTTTGAGCATACTCACAACATGACACAAAATGTTCCCACCCACATATCAGGCAGACCGGGCTAGGTGTACCTAACTTGGGGAATTTGTTCTTCTTGTGCCCCCTCTTTCCATAACCATAAATATTTTCAAGAGTCATCAAACACGTCCCCAAGTGGCGCTTCTTACAAATCAAACATTCCGGCTTATTGGTACAAACAACCCTCATTCGTTTCTTAGGTGCTCTCATCACATGATCTGGTGGCGTGGTGACATTAGTAGCAACAGGGACACTTCTCTAGCAACCAATTCTTTCATTCCCTCCTCACATCCTCGAACCCGTGGGTTACGCATATGGAAAATGAGACATGACGAGGAAATTAGCTCCCTATGTTGAGCTCTATCGCACGATATAGAGTATCAAAGAATTGTAAAATTCCTAAATGTCCAAGTAGCCTCCTCATTATAGATGTGATTCACAAAACACCGATAAGAAGGACTCTACCAGACACGGCTTCATGACATCCTAAGACACTTTAAAATCTTAGGCTCTGATACCACGTTTTTCATGCCCCAACCTCGGGGAGCGCGACCGTCGCTTAATCGAGATAACCCAGTTGAGCAAGCCTGCTTGATGCCTTCTATCCAATCTTACCCATGAACAATATAAAATCAATATCAAGAGATATACACGAGGAGAGTGTAACGTTCCCCATTTTTTTCCCATTTCTCAAAATAAATTCTTTTACGATTTCCAAAATATTACAAGTTTATAGATATAATAAAAAATATGTTTGACAAATACCAACACTTGTAGTTCAATTCCCAACATCAAACACCACCCACAACTTGTCTACGGAGCCTCAAAGTACAACAGAAGAGTAGTATGGAAGTTTCGGCAACAAGGCCACGACTATACCTCAAAACACAAAGTAAAACATCAAGTAACATTAGGCCCGAAATAGAGTAGGGCTCACCAAAACTTGCTGAATAGGGAGTAACTACTAACGAGGACCAAAATTGTCCTCTGCTGAACCATCTACATCTATTGAAGATGCAGCGCCACCGGCAAAAGGGACGTTAGTACATATGGAATAGTACTAGTTTGTCAAGCTAACTATCCTCTGGCAAAATAGAATGCCAATGTAAGAAAGGAAAAATACCATGGAGCAACAACTAACAATCAATGATATGTAAATGCCAAGTTAAAACATAATAATTTTCTACATACGAAAAATAATATTATTTTTTGTCGGGAGATATTTAGCACCGATATACAACTGTTCAAAATACCAATGTTCAAAATACCAATACCACTGTACCTTTAGCACGAAGTCCGATTGTCATGACCCAAACCGTTGGGCCGCAACGAGAACCCGGTACCTTACTCAACCGAGTACCAACATAACGTATCTTTTCATATCATACTATCTTAGATAACTGAGCCGGGGAGGCTACCATGAGATATGTAGGATACAACATTAAATACCAACTTATACTTAAGATATACGGGCCTATAAGGCCAAAAGGAGCATTCTTACACATAATATAAGCCAACAACACCATACAATCTTTCATATACATGACACCTATCTACAAGCTTCTAAGAGTGCATAACATCCTAAAGGTCAGGACCGTGCCCCGCCATACCAATCAATACATGTTCTGATCATACTGACCAAATAGCAACTCCGGAGCAATTGGAGCGCACCAACACTTTCCGCTGAGCCGATAGCCTACTTGGAGGACTCTCATCCTATCTAGCGGGACTTGCGGGCATGAAATACAGTGTCCCCAGGCAAAAGGTACGTCAGTGCAAATAGTGTACCGAATATGTAAGGAATGAAAATCAGTAAATAATAGACATGAGAGAAACATGGAGTAAAAGACTCGACATGTAAGTCTGAATAACTCTGTGAATCATTAATATTATAATGTCATGCATATGCGTACAAATATCATACCATGCTTAGGTATGTGCATTCAAAACATCATCAAGCCTCTGAGGGCATCCCATCATATCATCTCGGCCACTATGGGCAAATCGTCAACATATACCTGTTGATCAGGTGGTGGTGCATAAATAACGCCATAACCTTTTTTCCATATCCCATATACATATATTATATGCGTATATAATGCCATCTTGTCATGGGTCGATGTCCATGTATAAATGTATGAAATGCATAAGAATTACGTTAGTAAGATTTCTTGGATTGTCATAAAATCAGTATGCCTTTCGGATAAACTTTATCAAATACGTATTTTTCTAAGATCCATGAACAGAAGACATAATAATAATTCACATGGGGAATCAATAACATAGACACCCCTAATACTTCTATGAATAGAGTCATTTATGAAAATTGAGCATTTACTCGTTTCGTCTGTATCGTATGGATCATGCCAAAATGAAAGAAGGGATAGCCTTAACATACCTGAACCGATTCTCTTAGAATTTGCAATTCAAGTTTTACAGAATCAACAACCAACGTTATCTAATTTTGGTATGGAATTAGTTTGCTCTTTGAAGAACTCACAACCAGCCACTCTCTAAAGCGTGAATTGCACACATGAATAACTCATTTGATTTATAATGTACACGTGAATTTATTTGAAGAAACTCATGTTCTTAAGACTTAAAATTGCTCTTCTTTAATTAGGTGGATATGTGACTCATATGCTTAAGACTTAAAATGGCTCTCTTTCATTAAATGAATATCTGACTCATGTCTTTAAGACTTGCCAAATATCACCTCTCTAATATTGCCACATAAAATAATAACTTAAGAGTCACAATTCCTTGGGGTGGCTTGTTGCCACGTGGGGGAGGGTCTTATCTTACCCAATTCTTTAATTAATTACCCAATGATTCCTTAATTAACTAGGTAATCTCCCATTAACAAATAATTAATCAATTACCCACATAATTAAGAATTTTCTCAAATTACTTAAAATACTTCTCACTTTTAATACATTTTATGTACCCTAATATCATGGTCATGGGGTACCTTGTGTGGCACTAGTTTATAAACACCGGGTATTATGGCTCAGATCATATTATATCCCAAATTGACAACCTTCAGCGAAACTCGTTTTCTTTTATTTGTTTACCCTTTAACTTTCACGGCACTTATTTATCGCTCCTTATACATAGCATAAATACGTATAACCTCAAGATAATCTCATCCCCGAGCTTCTATCAATTTACATATGGCGTATTTTCACGTACGAAAACATGGGGTGTAACATCATTCCCCCCTTTGGAACATTCGTCCTGGAATGTTGACCGACACACTTATCATTAGCATAACCTATAGCTCTTGTGAATACTTTAGTACTCTCCTTGTTATCTAGGAAACTATTCTATGAATAGATCCAAAGGCCAGGGCATTCCCCCCTTTATGCCTCTTTCTCACACCAGGACTTGTGGTCAGAATCCTTCCAATCTCGTAACTGTTGCTACCTTCTATCATGCAGCTTGTACGACTCGAACCTTGTAAGTGTGCCTATGAGACTCTTCTTTCCTTTTTCCTCCAGGTTTTAGCCAATCTATATGCCTCACTTTGTAAATATGTAGAGAGCTTGACAAGATATCCCTTTGGACACCTATAGGTTTATAGATGTTCTTTGCTAAGTACTTTGTTGAACTCATGAATATTGTTATACCTTATTTTATAGATCCGTTTATCCATCCGTATGACTATACTATCATAATTCTTACTTTGATTTATCGCTCCTCGGTGGATCAATCTAATTTCTCCAGATGTCCTCGATGAGACGTGAGCCCTAGCAGCAGTGTTACATAAGAGATAAAGTTATTAGTGGTAGATGATAGATCACCATTAAGGTGAATTAACAATGGATGGAAAAAAGTCACAAAGTATGAGGTGAGATTAGGCCGTCATTCCTAAGATGAACAGTAATGAAGAAACATTAAAGGACTTATATTTATGCATATATGATAACTTTTGTCACAACCCAAAACGATGGGCCGCGACGGGCACCTAGTGCCTTACTCAACCGAGTACCAACGTAGCATATCTTTCTTATCGTACTATCATTGGTAATTGGGCTAACATAGCCACAACTCGTAACGTATAACTATAAGTGGAAAGCGCTGTATCAATGAACCATCTTTCTTAAAACATGAATACATATGAGAGGTCAAGGCCTCTGACATACTGTAGAATATGAACCACTATCTACAAAGCCTCTAAAGGTATTTGACATCAAATAGGACAAGGTAACGGCCTACCCATAAGGCCTTCCATGGGTGCTATAGAATATCCATGATACAATCTTCTAACAATTCAATCCTTTATTTATACGTTGGGCTCAATTCTTTCTTTTAACTTATACTGGAGTCTTCTACGGCTGTATAAATGTCATTATATATGCTACATGGATAATATTCTGAAATCGTAAGTGAGTTCATGACGTAACTAACTCTGGATCATTGATCGAATAACTCCTTTTGTTCCTTCTCAGCTTTCATTAAACGTAGGCAATTACTTTTTCTGGTCTTTCTGCCCCTTGTTGCGTGCATACTTAACTTATCTTAACGTATCTTTTCATATCATACTATCATAGATAACTGAGCTGGAGAGGCTGCCATGAGATAAGTAGGATACAACATGAAATACCAACTTATACTTAAGACATACGGGCCTATAAGGCCAAAATGAGCATTCTTACACTAAACATAGGCTGACAAGGCCATAAAATCTTTCATATACATGAAACCTATCTACAAGCCTCTAACAGTACATAACATCATAAAGGTCAGGACAGATCCCCTCCGTACTAATCAACACATGTTCTAATCATACTGATCAAATAGCAACTCCGGAGCAATTAGAGCGCACCAACACCTTCCGCTGAGCTGAAAGACTACTTGGAGGACTCTCATACTGTCTAACAGGACCTGCGGGTATGAAACGCAGCGTCCCCAAGAAAAAAGGACGTTAGTACAAATAATGTACCGAATATGGAAGGAATGAAAATCAGTAAATAATAGACATGACAGAAACATGGAGTAATAGACTCGACATGTAAGTCTGAAAAACTCTGTGAATCATTAATATTATAATGTCATGCATATGTGTACAAATATCATACCATGCTTAGGTATATGCGTTCATAATATCATCAAGCCTCTGAGGGCGTCCCATCATATCATCTCGGCCACTGTGGGCAAATCGTCAACGTATACCAGCTGATCAGTTGGTGGTGCGTATATAACGCTATAACCTTTTCCCATATCACATATACATAGAATATACACGTATATAATTCCATCTGGTCATGGGTTGATGTACATGTATAAATGCATGAAATGCATAAAAATTACGTTAATAAGATTTCTTGGATTATTATAAAATCAATATGCCTTTCGGATAAACTTTATCAAATACGTATTTTTCTAAGACCCATGAACAGAAGACATAATAATTATTCACATGGGGAATCAATAACATAGACACTCCTAATACTTCTATGAATAGAGACATTTATGAAAATTGTGCCTTTACTCGTTTCGTTTGTATCGTATGGATCATGCCAAAAAGAAAGAAGAGGTAGCCTTAACATACCTGAACCGATTCTCTTACAATTTGCAATTCAAGCTTTACAGAATCAACAACCAACGTTATCTAGTTTTGGTAAGGAATTGTTTTGCTCTTTGAAGAACTCCCGGCCAGCCACTCTCCAAAGCGTGAATTGCACACATGAAGAACTCATTTGATTTATAATGTACACATGAATTTATTTGAAGAAACTCACGTTCTTAAGACTTAAAATTGCTCTTCTTTCATTAGGTGGATATGTGACTCATATGCTTAAGACTTAAAATGGCTCTCTTTTATTAAATGAATATGTGACTCATGTCTTTAACACTTGCCAAATATCACCTCTCTAATCTTTCCACATAACATAATAACTTAAGAGTCACAATTCCTTGGGGTGGCTTGTTGCCACGTGGGGGAGGGTCTTATCTTACCCAATTCGTTAATTAATTACCCAATGATTCCTTAATTAACTAGGTAATCTTCCATTACCCAATAATTAATCAATTACCCACATAATTAAAAATTATCTTAAATTACTTAAAATACTACTCACTTTTAATACACTTTATTTACCCTACTATCATGGTCATGGGGTACCTTGTGTGGAACTAGTCTATAAACACCGGGTATTATGGCTCGGATCGTATTATATCCCAAATTGACCACCTTCGACGAAGCTAGTTTTACTTGATTCGTTTACCCTTTAACCTTCATCGCACTTATTTATCGCTCGTTATACGTAGCATAAATGCGTATAACCTCAAGAAAATCTCATCCCCAAGCTTCCATCAATTTGCTTATGACGTACTTTCACGTACAAAAACATGGGGTGTAACACCGATCACGAACCGATTGGCTAGGCCATCTCATCCAAGGAGTCAACCACATTCATAATTTCAATTACAATTTCCAGCACAATCACCACCATGTGTGCGGCATGGCGTCCGATCACGACCCGATCGGCTAGGCCATCTCACAACAATGTCGTGTGGATCAACATCATCCTTTTGTACCAATCATCTCATACCAATTAAGGGGAATAATTTTATCACATCAATCTCATCCCAAGTAAGGGGAATAAGTTTATCCACTCTTACATCGGCACGTGTAGTTTCGGGGTTAGGTTATTTCAACCTACCCTTCCTCGGTGGCTATCGATACTCACAAAAACATTTTTGGTTTGCACACAAGGTACCATAGATACAAATTGCAATTTACCTCATAACCTTTCACATTGTATAAATCTTCACTTGTATTTTCAACAAATCACAACAACAATATTTTCTTGCCTCTTTTGGCCATTCACAAGATTTTTTATTCATGGCACAATGGCCGTATCTCATATTCTACACATTCATATCTTCCCTTCCATGGATCATGATCATAAATATCAACATATATAATATTTCGGAAATCACAACTTTAAGTTCATTAGTAATGAAGGCTTTAAATACGATAGATTTATTTTCAAGAAATGGGGTAAAATGATTGGTAATCGAAGCGCAAGTTAAAATCATAAACACGTAGCACAACATTTATTCTTGAAATACTTTTTCCCCAAAAAGGGCAATACACAATTTTCACTTACGAATATTTAAGAATGCAAAACACATTGAAAATACTTACAAAGCATAATATTAGTTAAAACAGCCACATTGGGGCATGATTTGAGTGCTTAAGCTTTTAGGCAAATATACTTTTGAAGTAATTTTGAAACAGTTGAAATAAGGCTCATTTCATTTCTTTCTCACATTATCTCATTTCATTGTCACATCTAGCCACATTTATAACTTTCATTCTTGGCACGGTGGCCACGCTTTATATCTTCTACTCACTTCTTTTCCTTTCGAGCATCTTTATAGATTAGCAACAACAAGGCATTTTCAATCATGACTTTAGGTACACATATGAACAATTTATAGTCTTAAGCATATCGAGTTTTTCACCCATAATTTGGCATTGTAACTTTCGTTTGAAACACGACCCAAAGCCATAACATTTTAATGCACATATCATTCTTGAACACATTCCCGAAGGATAACATAATGTGATAATTGGAACACATTTTTATTACATACATCTTTCGACACTTTGCTTACTCAAGATAATCGAATTTATTAGGAACAACTCGGAACATGGGAATTAGGAACTTGAGCCAACCATACTTGAAACTTACGAGAACGTCATGGAATTCATTTCTAAAAGAGTAGTTTAGCCAACATACCTTGACGGAGCTCTTTAGTGCTACTAAAACCACCCACTACTCTTACAACTTCAATCTACATTAACATAATTCAATTACACCAACATAGTAACAAATTACATAATTTAGGCCATTTAAGAATTTTATCAAACACCTAGTAGGCATGAATCTCTACACCTCTTAACCATAGAATTAGTTCATCCAACTACTACCATTTACCAACAATGTATCCCAATATAATTCTTTAATATTTCATAACTTCCAACATCACATACATGACCGTCCATCCACACCCAACCAACGAAATTCCATCAAATAATTACCTTTCAATCTTTACAATGGTTATGTATTTAAATTGGGAACTTATGGATTCCAATTACAATACCATAAGTTCCAATACTTAATTCATACTCCTATTCCCATAATATATCCATACATGTAAGTCTAAGGGTGAAGGATTATGTTTTGGAAGAAATATTGAAAATCCTCCTTTGAATTCTTGAAAAGTGTTTTTGAAGATCTAAGTATTTTATGTGTAGATTTCATCAATACTAGTGTATAAATGGTGGAATTTCACACCAAGATAATGGGGATATTTACCTTGAAGAATAGGGGAGTTGGTGGTCTTGAGAGAGTGGATAAGAGCTCCAGAACTTGTTCAAATGAAATGGGGAAAATGAACCCCGATTTCTGGATTTCGGATGCTGCCCTGGATGCTTCGCATCCCCACTTCACTCCTATTTGACGCTCGGATGAGGACCTGAATGCTATGGCAGCCCTTCACTGCCAGGCTTTCTTTCGGACGTGGCCTCGGATGCTTTGCATCCGCAGACTTCTCCGCCAGCCTTTGGTAATTGGGTCATAACGTCTTGTAGGAATGTCCAAATGACAAACGGTTTGAAGCGTTGGAAACTAGACTCAAAGGGCTGTAATTTTATAGGTAGATAACCTCCTAAGTCTTTATAGTTTGGTATAAACGTACCTTTGACTTAGGATTTTGTACAAATTGAGACATCCTTTCCACTTAATGTATCCAACTTGTTCCACACAAATTCTTGTCATTCACAAAAATCCTTAGTATGTTCCAACACACCTTAAACATATATTTTGATTTCATAATGATGTGGTTCTATCCCATTGGTATCCTTAAATACTCGAATACGTCATTCCCAAATACTGTTGGCACACTTTAAAAACATAAATCATTAGGAAAGTTTTAAAGGGGCCTTATAATTTCGGTTCCACCTTTTTCTCGTAGAGACATAACTTATTTAGATTTCTTCATTTTCATCATTTCCAGGTACTAGAACCTCCTGTGAGGTCTTATCAATTATTATGTCTTTATGCTCCTCTTGAGCAATTGCCTCCATGTTATGATCAACTTGATCATTTGCTCCTTTCCTTTTTGGGGATTCTTATCCTTGGAACCGATCGGTCTACCACGTTTAAGGAATGGCCTAGACTCATTTGTATTATTATACTGTCCAACTGGGACATCAACTCGAATTGGAGCATTTACAACTAGAATATGCGATTTAGTAACCCGTGAAAGGTTAGTAAATGCATCTGTCAATTGATTTGCAACATTTTGCATATAAATGATCTTTTGAACTTCTTGTTCACATTGATTTATAAGAGGATCCAAATGAGATAGAGATAATATGTTCCAATCTATCTCTTTTTCCCAGCTGTTTATTTTCTCTCTCTAATGTTGGGAAAACTGATTCATCAAAATGATAATCAGCAGATGTGGCTGTAAGCAAATCTCCTGTCATAGACTCTAAATATTTAATAATAAAAGGAGATTCATAACCAACATATACTCCCAACCTTCTTTGGGACCCATCTTTGTGCGTTGTGGTGGAGCCATTGGAACATATACCACACATCCAAAAATTCTTAGATGGGAAATATTTGGCTCCTGACCAAAAGCCAACTATAATGGGGAGACTTCATGATAACTGGTTGGCCCTTATGCGCACAAGTGTTGTTGCATGTAAAATAGCATGTCCCCACACTGAAAGGGGAAGTTTTGTCCTCATTAGCAATGGTCTAGCTATTAATTGGAGGCGTTTAATCAATGATTCTGCTAGACCATTTTGAGCATGAACATGAGCAACTGGATGCTCAACGTTTATTCCAGTGGCCATACAATAATCTGTAAAGGCCCGAGATGTAAATTCACCAACATTATCAAGAGGAATTGTCTTAATTGCATAATCTAGAAATTGTGCTNGAGACTTCATGATAACTGGTTGGCCCTTATGCGCACAAGTGTTGTTGCATGTAAAATAGCATGTCCCCACACTGAAAGGGGAAGTTTTGTCCTCATTAGCAATGGTCTAGCTATTAATTGGAGGCGTTTAATCAATGATTCTGCTAGACCATTTTGAGCATGAACATGAGCAACTGGATGCTCAACGTTTATTCCAGTGGCCATACAATAATCTGTAAAGGCCCGAGATGTAAATTCACCAACATTATCAAGACAAATTGCCTTAATTGCATAGTCTAGAAATTGTGCTTATAACCTTATTATTTGGGCCAACAATCTCACAAATGCCATATTACGAGTTAACAATAAGCACACATATGACCATCTTGTAGATGCGTCTATCAAGACCATAAAATACTTGAATGGTCCATATGGAGGATGTATAGGCCAACATATATTACCCTGTATACGTTCCAGAAATGCAGGAGATTCAATCCCAACTTTAGTTGCTGATGGTTTAATAACCAATTTTCCTTGAGAACAAGCAGCACAAGAGAATTCCTTAAATTGAAGAATCTTCTTGTTCTTCCATGTGTGCCCATTTGAATTCTCTATTATTATGTGCATCATGTTAGAACCGGGATGGACCAACCGGTCATGCAAAATGATAAAATCATTAGAAGTAGTAAACCTTTTGTTTCCTATGGCATGTGATTCAACCACACCAGTGTTTGCGTGGTACAACCCCGAAGAAAATGCGGGTAATTTTTCGTGAACACATTTTTCCCCGCTTTTATTGTAGTAATATAAAGGTATTCAATCTTTCCTTCATTAGAGGTCTCAACATCTTAGCCATTTTGCCGAATAGCTTTGAAACTTAACAAGTTTCTTTGAGACTTACTACAATACAATGCATTCTTAATAGTTAATATCGTTCCTCTAGGTAGTAATAAGGCCGCTCTTCCAGAGCCCTCAATTAACTTTGTACTACCAGATATTGTATTAACATAGGCCTTTTTCATAACCAAATAAGAGAAAAGTTTCTTTTCTCTTAATATTGTGTGAGTTGTAGCACTATCCAAAAGTCATAAATCTTCATTACTCATCTTGGATCCAATTGAAGACTGGAGAATTTTGTTTTCATCATAAAAAAATAAAAGTACACCATGAGAACTACGTAAAAAATTAACAACACCAACAACAACATAAGACAACTTAAGTACTACTTAAAAATAAAAACAACTTTAGAACGAGACAAAAAAACACTAAAATAAAAATAACAACATAATTGCATTCCAGTAAAATGATCAAACTTTAGTTTTGATCTCCGAAGAAGTTTTTAGCTTCCAAATGAGTAAGATCATCGAGGCTTTCAAAATCATCATCATTCAAAACAAGTTTTGGATGATTGCAACAGCTTCGTATGGCGATTTTGGACTTAGGAGCATTTTCGGACTGTGAATCTGAGGTCTGTAGCTGATTTAGGCTAGAAATGGCAAAAGTCAAAATTTTGGAGATTTTGACCGGAAGTGGACTTTTTTATATCGGGGTTGGATTCTGATATCGGAAGTTGGAGTAGGTCCGTAATGTCAATTATTAGTGTGTGCCAAATTTGAGGCCAATCGGACGTGGTTTGGTATGTTTCGGCATCAGTTGTAGAAGTTCTAAGTTTCAAAGTTCACTAAGTTGAATTGGAGGGTGCTTCATGTTTTTTACATTATTTGATATGATTTGAGGACTCGACTAAGTTCGTATGGTATTATAGGACTGGTTGGTATGTTTGGTTGATGTTCCGGGGGCCTCAATGCATTTTGGATGCTTAACGGATCGAAATTTGGACTTGTGTAATTGCTGAAGCTTTCAAGCTTCCGGTGTAATGGCGCCGCAGATGCGGACATGCACGTGCGAGAGGCCAAGCGTAGAAACAGTGTTGAGGATATGTCCAGGGGTCTCAGGTGCGAGGAAATGTCTGCATGTGCGAGCCCACAAATGCGCTTGAAGTTCCACATATGCGGAGAGTAAGCTGTTAGTCCGTAGAAGCGGACATTTGTTCGCAGGCGCGCACTCACAGGTGCGGCCATTTGATCACAGAAGCGGACCCAAGTCCGCACCTGTGATGGATTTTCCGCAGGTGCGGCATCACAGGTTCGGCATCGCAGGTGCAACTATGGGTCCGCAGGTGTGAGATCACTGGGCAGAAAAGGGGAAATTACGAGAGTTTGATATCATTTTCACTTTGGGGATTTGAGAGCTCGATTTTGGGAGCTTCTTTGTGGGTTTTTCAAGCAAATCGATTGGGTAAGAGTTCTTCACCTAGAATTTATTTTATTCCAAGATTTTATCTTTATGTTTATCATTTAATTCGTATTGTGAGTTGAGGAAAATGGAGGTTTTTGAAGAAAAACTTCAAAAGGAAAAATCATGATTTGAGGGACTAAATGGTATTGGAATTTGATAATTTTAGTATGGTTCAACTCGTATCGGAATGGGTGTTCGGGTTTTGGTGAAATTTATTGAGTTCCAAGGTACATGCCCGGGGGTCGATTTTTAGATTTGATAAAGATTGGGGCTTTATGATACGGAATAGTTTCTTATGAGTTTTATTTGTGCTTTGAAGTTATTTTGGTTAGCTGTGAGCCGCCCAGAGGTAATTTCACCCGAGACGTTCATTTTAGAGTATCAATCTATCTTCTGTGAGGTAAGTATCTTGCCTAACTTCGTATGGAGCAAACTACCCCTTAGGATTTGAGTCTTCTATGCTAATTGAGGTCCGTGTACGTGAGGTGACGAGTACGTGCTTGGACTTATTTGTGGAAAATTGGCCTTTTAGGGTTGTTAGGACCTTGTATTCAGTGAATATGCCATTGTTCTCCTTATGATTAGCTTCTTAATTACTAGTTTCACTTCTACCTGCTATTATTTGAATTAAATTGCTTCATGATCCACTCTTGTTGTTCACTTGATTCATATGTGCCTTAACTGAAATTGTTATCTCTTCTGTTGCAATGTTGTCTTTTCCCTAACTGCTTATCTTTATTTGAAATTATGCTTATCTCTTTTGTAATTGTTAATCCTTAATTGAGGCTATGATTATCTTTCTGCTGCTTATCCCTAATTGAATTTGTTGTATCTCTTTCTTAATTGCCCGACCTTAAAAGAAGTTAGATATCTTATATTTGAGTTGACTTGTCGTTATTTGGAATTATTCGCCTTGTGTTAGCTCCCTCGTTGTCGAATTGTACATTGTGAACCGTTGTTACATAATATTTCCTTTCTTTTTGAGTTGTTCTTATTATGACTAGCATTCTCTATTGTGGCTACTCCTTGTGAATTAGTTCCTCCGTTCCTTTGAGTTCTGGAATTTCTGAGTTGACTTCTTTGTCGTACCCTTGTATTACTGCCATTGTTGCTATTGTACTTATTGTGGTGAGGCACGAGGTTTCTGCCGTGCGGTTGCTGTTATTGTCATGCATAAGGTTTCTTCCATGCGGTTGTTTTTATGGGGTTGCACTAGGTTTCTGCCGTGCTATTATTACTGCTGATATTTTCACATGCGATGTGACAAGGCGGGATATATATTTATATGTGGGTTACGCATGTGGCGAGACAAGGCGGGCACTTACTTTATTATTGCACATGTGGCGAGACAAGGTGGGCTATGTTAGGGATTGATTTGTGATAACTTGTGATGGTCTGGTGGCATTCTTGTTGTTAATGTTTGTGTAGTGGTACACTTACCTGTGTGAGCTTTATCTTCTGGAAAGTTGTGAGAAAACATTCTACATGCTGTCCATTTCTTTTCCTATACTTACTAGCTGGCATGAGCTATGTTAGGACACTCGCACAAGCATACATGTAGTTGAGCACTCTTATCGGTTAAGAGAATTTCTTGATATTGTTGAGTATAGATGCACACCCTTGTTTACTTGCCTTCTATGTGAGAATGGCCTTGTTTGGAACGTGAGTCGTCAGTGCGGTTATGAAGTGTAATGAGGGCACATGATGTCAAGTGTTAGGGCTCAGGTGTTGGGAGCCGTGAAATGTGAATAGTATGAGTTTCGGTACCTCGTGGAGTTTATTGTCTAAAACCTAGGGTGAAAGCGGTCGTTTTATTGAGTTGTTACTTGTCCCTTCTTTATCTGTGATTATCGGATTTAGGCTGTGTTTCTGTTCATTCTTCTATGTCATTATTATGGTGTTCCGCTGATAGTTGTCGTTTTCCTTCCTTATTGATATTACCGTATTATTTGCCACTTTGCATAGTCTTTATGTATATATCATACTCTATTGTTCCTATACTTATACTTGTTCAGGATATTTAGTCCAGTAGGTGTCTTGACTGCTCCTCGTCACTACTCCACTGAGGTTAGTCTTGATACTTGCTAGGTACTGCCGTAGTGTACTTATACAAGACTTCTGCACATTTTGTGCATATCCAGGTATTTCGAAGTCAGCTGATCATTAGCTAGTAGTGCGGATTGTTGCTATGGGGACTTAAGGTAAACCTGTTGCTGCGTTCGCAGGCTTCAGAGTCACCTTCCTATTTTGTATTCACACTGTTGCACCTATTTCCGAACAATTGTATTTAGAAATTTGTAGCCAACTTTGTAGAGCTTATGACTTGTACTACCAGTTTTGGGAATTGTAAATTTTATAATGATTTCCATTTCGAAATTGTTAGATGTTATTTAATTATTGTTGTTATTTAGTGAATGTTAGGCTTACCTAGTCCCTAACACTAGGTGCCATCATGATACCCAACGGAGGCAAAATTGGGTCGTGACAAGTTGGTATTAGAGCCCTAGGTTCATAGGTGCTACGAGTCATAAGCAAGTTTAGTAGAGTCTTGCGGATCGGTACGGATACATATGTACTTATTTTCGAGAGGCTACGGAAATATTAGGACAGTTTCACTTCCTTCATTCCTATCGTGCAAGTTCATTGATCTTGAAGTTTGAACTTTTATCATTCCATTCTCTCATAGATGGTGAGGACACAAGCTGCCGTTACTGATGACGTTACCCTCGGAGCAGATGTCAATAGGGGTAGGGACAGAGGCCAATGAGGAGCATGTGCCGCAGTTAAGGCACAAGCCAGAGCAGTATTTGAGGAGCCACCAGTAGTCCCAGTTGAGGGGCAGGTACCGGAGGCGCCTGCTGTTACCCCTGGACTTAGGGAGACCTTAGCACAGTTCCTAATAATGTTTGGTACATTTGTTCAGGCAGGGTTAATTCTGATTGCACCAGCTACTTTATAGACCGGGGGGTGGAGCTCAGACTCCCGCCGCCTATACTCCAGAGCAGGGAGTTCATGTTGGTTAGGTACCAGGTGTCATGGCTACACAGCCTGTGGTTCCAATTCAACCAGTGGTTAGGGAAATAACATATGAGGAAGAACAACTTGTACTTGAGAAGTACAAGAAGTACCACTTTCCTACCTTCAGAGGATTGGCGACAGATGATGCCCGGGGTTTTCTGGAGGAGTGTCACTGTATTCTCCATATTATGGGTATTGTGGAGACGAGCAGGGTTGCTTTTACTATGTTCCAGCTCAGGGGAGCATCTTATCAGTTATAGCGGGCGTATGAGTTGGGTAGCCTGGCTGAGTCAGCTTCACTTACATAGGTTCAGCTTTCAGAGATGTTCCTGAGAGAGTTTCTACCTTAGTCCCTTCAAGATGCATGGCGCGCGAAGTTTCAGCAGCTACGCCAGGGCACTATGTCAATGTCAAAGTATGCCTTTAGATTCAGTGATTTGTCCAGACATGCTCCTTCTTAGGTCGCTACAGTTAGAGAGCGTGTCCGTAGATTCATTAAGGGGCTCAGGCATGATATTTGGTTCAGCATGACATGGGAGTTAGAGTCGGATGTTTCGTTTCAGTAGGTGGTAGGGATAGCTCACCGAGTGGAGGGCATATGGGATCAGGAGAGAGAGGACAGGCAGGGATATGGAACAGAGGACAGGCGAGGTCAGGAGAGAAAGGATAGGGAGGAGAGGAGGCCTCGTAGACCGGAGAGATCTACATGTCCTTATTTTGGAGGCAGGGTACGGCATGGTATAGGTTTTGTGGGTCAGCCAGTTCAGTTTGCCCTTCAGGATTCGCACAGTGTTTAAGGTACTCATGGTTCTTAGAGTACCCACACCGCACAGTTCTTATAGCCACAGTAGCAGAGAGGTTCCTTCAAGTGTGGAGATGCCAGCCACGAGGTGAGAGATTGTCCTAGACTCAGTACAAATGTGTCATAGCGGGGTATTCAGGCGAGTAGAGGGTGCGTAAGAGGTGGTGGCCCGGCCCGTTGATGTGTTCATATAGTAGGCTTGAGGCCACAGCGCCAGATGATGTCATATAAGTATGCTTTTGATTTGTTACATAGGGGCACCATTAGTATTTTGATTCAATTTTGCTTATCGAGGTAAGTCCCCTTATTTGTTGATCCACATATGGGTGAGTTCATGACTTAGTATTCTGTGTATGTGTTTGCCCCTATTGGGAGATTCTATGAGTGGTAGCCCATGTCTATCATTTGTGATTTGATACTCTACCGGGGTAAGAGTTCAGTAAGTGTTGTGCTTTTACTAGCAGAATTAAGTTAGTGGAAGGTTTCAATTGGCATGATGTGTATTGGGTGTGTGATTCAGAGTTGAGGGTGACCTCGTGATTCCATATGATTTGATATGTTTGAGCCAGGTTGCGTGTCGCGGTGGAACGGTATTCCAGGATGAGTCCTTATGATTTGTTCATGTACTTTGATTTTTCCTTTTTAAATTGGATTGTAGTATGGTACTGGTAGAGAGTTGTGCCTGTCGAGCTTGTTTGATATTTCTCTTATGTGTTTCTCTTTTCATATTTATTTCTTTTCATCTTGTGCTTATTTGAGTTTAGTTTATGGGGTGAGTGCCCGGTGGCGTTAGATGTGACTTGCTGATCTGTGTATATAGTTATGAGGTCTTCATGTTTATTGCATCATTGTCAGCGTTATGGAGGTTTGAAACGGGGTTCTAATGTATATGAGGCTAATTACCGGTGCTGAATTTGATTACTAAAAGCTATTGTGATCAGAAGTGTTATTATGGGCCTATGTTTGATTTGTCATGTTGTGTGGTTGTACTCTATGCATGTAGGCATAAGTGGTTGTAGGTAGTTGAGACTGATACCGGGTGTGGATTTAGAATCGGGTCTTTTAAAGACGAGCGGATGGTGAAAATGTCGACTCTAAGTCTTATTGATGTTGGTGGAAGGAATACATTACATTTGAGATGGTGTCGTCAATCTTATGGGGATTGGGGTGACGTGGGGTCACCCGCGAGTGTATGTTGCATATGTGGTTTCAGTGATTTGAAGACTTTAAGGCAATTCTTGGAACATTTGAGGATGAACGTTTGTTTAAGAGGGGAAGGATGTAACGACCCGGCCGATCATTTTTAGAATTTAAGTCTCGTCAGACGGCATAAGGTCCTGAGCAACTTCGTATTATGTGTATTGAATTCAGTTACCGGATGAATCGTAGTCAAATTGGAAGAAGGATGTAAGTTTTGGAAGATTAAGTGGTAAGAGTTGACCGGAATTTTGACTTTTGTGTAAACGTCTCCGGAATGGGTTTTGGATGATTGCAACAGCTTCGTATGGTGATTTTGGACATAGGAGCGTGTCTGGACTGTGAATCTGTGGTTTGTACCTGATTTAGGAGATTTTGACCGAAAATAGACTTTTTGATATCGGGGTCGGATTCTGATGCCGGAAGAAGGAGTAGGTTCGAAATGTTAATTATGATTTGTGTGCAAAATTTGAAATCCCATATCACATTCAGTGCTAGAACATTCTCATTTTGCATTAAACTGATTTTCCCTACATTCCAAGAGGTGACCGGTGTCACATAAGTGCTATCTCTCTTTGAGGATTACTATTGCCAAACAAGGCACGTATGGAATGAAACAATTATTTTCTCCACTTCATGACTCATAGCCTTCTAAGAATAACTGACGCTAATGTCTTTATCCCTCTGATTATGCCTCCCATATGTCACATGTCTAAAATGATTGACTTCTATTACACCGCATGATCATGTACATGGTTCCCTACATTGTCAATGCCTACGAGGCAACTCTGTGCCTCATGTGTCGAATCAATGAAGTTATCACAATGATGAACCATGTCAGTACTATTGGTAGTAACCTTCATGTCTCTTAGGATATAACCACCTGAAATGCCGTACTCAGTACCTTGATGGATTTTTGAATAATTTTAGCCAATCTCGAACCTTATTTTCCATATTTATAGAAACCAGTGGGGGTTGAAGGTCCAAACATTTCAAAGAAGAAGCATCATCCCATGAACAAATATATGGGATAAAATATTTTATGGTCGTATTCACTCTAGCACATCTTAGACTAATTGTTGGAGGTCGCCAAAGTTTTAGTTTGGGTGTTCGGCGTAGACATTTAGAATGGAAGAAAGTGAATGGGTTATTCTAAAGATTTCTCTATGAATATATTGTGTGAATTGTTAAGGAAGGTAAAATATATGTAGTCACATTACGCTTTATGAAAACTTGAAGGAAATAGGCCAAACTATGAGTATGGTATTTCCCTATTAGTTTTCTCCGTGTGCCCGGAGTTTCATGTGTCCACGTCTAATAAGGTGAAGTTTATGGATAATGGTATTGTGAAGCGAAACTATTTGCTATCCTTATTAGAAAAGTCTGGGAGTTTAGATTGTCTCCATTAATGTGTTACGGCAAAGCCTGTAAGTAGAGGAGGCCACATTGACGGCCAAAAGTGTTAAGGAAATAAACCGTTCACACTTGAGTGTATAGTTAAATAATTGTGGATCGAAAGGCACTATCTTTATGTTATTATTTATATATGTACGATTCTTGTCCAGATGCTGCTTGAGATAATGTAATGCATGTAATGTTGAGATTAGTGATGTTGATATACATAGAGATGCTTTTGATAAGTTTTGGATGTGTTGTTAGGAGTTGTTTTGGTGTTACTCTGACAGGTGGATAGGCCTAGTTACAGCGGAGACTCTGGCAAATTTTTTGGGAATTTAGGGAGTTAGCCAAATTTTAAAACTACTAGTGAATTGGGCCACATTTGATGTTAATGACGGATTCTTACCCTCATTCGAGGACGAATGATCCTAAGCGGGGGAGAATGTAACACCCCGGAAAATTTCAAAGTATTTAAGTGTACAACCCCATAAAATTTTGCAAATGAATTCAAGGCTTCGTGGTTATGGAGTAGGTATACATGTTTAAGGATTTTAGAAGCTCGCCCTGACTCGGACATTTTGGGTTAACAATGAACCGGAAAGTAAAGGAAAATTTTTGGCGGAAAAGCGTGTTTATGCGGTCTATTATGCGACCGCATAATCACTTTGCGGGCAGCATAATGGCCGCAGAAGTGAGGCAGAAGAGGGGTAATCTGGGAGCAATTATGGGGTTGTCTATGCGACCGCATAACTATTTTGCGGTGCATTATGCGATCGCATAACAGTTGTGAGGACCGCATAGTGATCGCAGACTCAGACAGATTTTTTGGTCATTTCGTGAAGCCACCCTATCACAAATTCACTTGTTTACATCCGCTTGAGGAATTGAGCTCTATAATTATGTCCTTCAAATTGAGTTATAACACTAGGATTAATACTTCGCATCTGCTTCCCTAAATTCTCAACAAGGGACAATATCCGATGAATTTCCTACGGAACCTTTTGATTCGAATGAATAACATCTGCTCATTTGTGCCTATACACGCACCATAGTAATTATTACCTATGTGGTATCATATCTAATGTAAGTCAGCCTAGTGTTGAGATCCTTCTTAAGCCACTCTTTCTCTCTACGGTGTACGTAGCTCCTATGATTAGAACAATTATTTTACCCCTTTTATGAATAATATCAGGAACCCTTTTCACTGTCTAGTAACATGAGAGCATATCTTAGCGCCTATCTTGTGCGTACATGTAAATTGAAAGGGGCCAATTATCCACATAAAGTTTCTGAGCAATTTGAGATTTATCACAAATTCATCACAGGGAGATCTTATTGTTTACCCATCTCAGTATGACTTTCATGTCGACCTAGATAATGCCTCAGTAAGTAACGCACTTTGTACCTAGCATTGTATTTGTATATGAAGTGGCCTGGTATTGCAGCTTGAGGGTTGTTATGGCAAAAACATGTCTAGCTCACAACAAAGTGTACATTCTGTCTAACCAATACATGATTTCATCCAAATATTAAGATGTCCTATCTACATGATTTCACTCGTGTGTGGTTGAAAGTTAAACAGCCTTATGATGAGCATATTGATTTGAAAGACAAGTTTGTTGTATCTCTAGTCCTCTCATATAGGATCAACTATTGTGAAGGGTTAAGCTATTATAATGATAATAATATCACAAATGTTCGAGCATAATGCAACTTCATGTATTTTGAAAATCCATATCACATTCAGGGTGCTAGAACATTCTCATTTCGCGTTAAACTGCTTTTCCCTACATTCCAAGAGGTGACCGGTTTCATATAAGTGCTATCTCTCATTGCGGCTTAGTATTGCCAAACAAGGCATGTATGGAATGAAACAATTATTTTTTCCTCTTCATGAGTCATAGCCTTCCAAGAATAACTGACGCTAATGTCTTTATCCCTCTGATTATGCCTCCCATATGTCACGTGTCTAACATGATTGACTTCTATTACCCCTCATGATCATGTACATGATTCCCTACATTATCAATGCCTACGAGGCAACTCTGTGCCTCATGTGTTGAATCAATGAAGTTATCACAATGATGAACCATGTCAGTACTATTGGTGGTAACCTTCATGTCTCTTAGGATATAACCACCTGAAATGCCGTACTCAGTACCTTGATGGATTTTTGAGTAATTTTAGCCAATCTCGAACCTCATTTTCCATATTTATAGAAAGCAGTGGGGGTTGAAGGTCCAAACATTTCAAAAAAGAAGCATCATCCCATGATCAAATATATGGGATAAAATATTTTATCGTCATATTCAAGCTAGCACATCTTAGACTAATTGTTGGAGGTCGCCAAAGTTTTAGTTTGGGTGTTCGGCGTAGAAATTTAGAATGGAAGAAAGTGAGCAGGTTATTCTAAAGATTTCTCTATGAATATATTGTGTGAATTGTTAAGGAAGGTAAAGTATATGTAGTCACATTAGGCCTTATGAAATCTTGAAGGAAATAGGCCAAACTATGAGTATGATATTTCCCTATTACTTTTCTCCGTGTGCCCGGAGTTTCATGTGCCCACGTCTAATAAGGTGAAGTTTATGGATAATGGTATTGTGAAGAGAAACTATTTGCTATCGTTGTTAGTAAAGTCTGGGAGTTTAGATTGTCTCCATTAATGTGTTACGGCAAAGCCTGTAAGTCGAGGAGGCCGCATTGACGGCCAAAAGTGTTAAGGAAATAAAATGTTCTCACTTGAGTGTATAGTTAAATGATTGTGGATCGAAAGGCACTATCTTTATGTTATTATTTATATATGTGTGATTCTTGTCTAGATGCTGCTTGAGATGATGTAATGCATGTAATGTTAAGATTAGTGATGTTGATATACCTAGAGATGCTTTGATGAGTTTTGGATGTGTTGTTAGGAGTTGTTTTGGTGTTACTCTGGCAGGTGGATAGGCCTAGTTACAGCGGAGACTCTGGCAAAATTTTTGGGAATTTAGGGAGTTAGCCAAATTTTGAATCTACTAGTGAGTTAGGCCACATTTGATGTTAATGACGGATTCTTACCCTCATTCGAGGACGAATGATCCTAAGCGGGGCAAAAGTGAGGCAGAAGAGGGTTAATCTGGGAGCAATTATGGGGTTGTCTATGCGACCGCATAACTATTTTGCGGTGCATTATGCGATCGCATAACAGTTATGCAGACCGCATAGTGATCGCAGACTCAGATAGATTCTTTGGTCATTTCGTGAAGCCACCCTATCACAAATTCACTTGTTTACATCCCCTTGTGTAATTGAGCTCTATAATTATCTCCTTGAAATTGAGTTATAACGCTAGGATTAATACTTCGCATTTGCTTCCCTAAATGCTCAACAAGGGACAATATCCGATGAATTTCCTACGGAACCTTTTGATTCGAATGAATAACATCTTCTCATTTATGCCTATTCAAGCACCATAGTAATAATTACCTATGTGGTATCATATCTAATGTAAGGAATCCTAGTGTTGAGATCCTTCTTAAGCCACTCTTTCTGTCTACGGTGTACGTAGCTCCTATGATTAGAACAATCATTTTACCCCTTTTATAAATAATATCAGGAACCCTTTTCACTGTCTAGTAACATGAGAGCATATCTTAGCACCTATCATGTGCATACATGTCAATTGAAAGGGGCCACTTATCCGCATAAAGTTTATGAGCAATTTGAGATTTATCACAAATTCATCACAGGGAGATCTTATTGTTTACCCATCTCAGTATGACGTTCATGTAGACCTAGATCATGCCTCAGTAAGTAACGCACTTTGTAACTTGCATTGTAGTTGTATATGAA
>AWOL01S0007306.1:0-20676 GCA_000715115.1 Nicotiana otophora
GTGCGACGAAGTGTCAAGAAGTACTGTTGCTCTATATTATGATTTCATTAATCAAAGAGATCATGACTACATTTAGCCTTTTAGGGTGAGTTTGTAGCTGAGTTTGTAAACCAATTTGGCATTATTTCAGTTACCATGAGAGTTAGGTATTGATTTTGGCAAAAACTGTAAAGCTGAAAGATATCTTATGTGGTATGGGTAGTGTTTAAAAATATTTGGCTTCTTTGAGTCTTCGAACCGACATATTTGTCTTTCTGGAGTTTAGGCTATCCTGAAGGACCTTTGGTACTGATGGATAAAAGCAAATTTGGTCAAAGGACAAAGAAAAGATAAAAGAAGAGGGATTATTCTTGTGTAAGACATTAGGGTACCATAAAGGTCTACCAAATTAATGCTCTCAGCCTCAACTAAATCTGCTTCAAAGATGAGTAAGATGACAAACAAAGGGAAATAAGTTAAACATCCTACTTTAGGACATGAAAGATTATAGCACTATTTAGTCTCTTTCTACCAAATTGAACCTTTTGGAAACATTGAGATGTCCAAACGTGTTGGCTAGTTCCTAAATTGAAAATACCATATTGTACTCCCCCATTTCTTGAAGAATTAAATGAAACCGATAGTTGTCCAATTAATATATAATTAATTGCGGCTTTCACAATTTCTTAATTTAGCATTAAACAATATGAAACAATTTGATTTTTATTTAAGTGGTTCCTTTATCAAGCTTTGATAATCAGAGACATACGAAGTAGCTTGATTTGAGAAGCTTCTTAGTAAAAGCGTAAATATTCCTAATCGGGGAGAAGAAAGGTAGAAAAACAACAAGAGAATGTGTGTTGACAACATCTGGGAATATTTTTGGAATTTTCTGATTCTATTGCGACTTCTTTTTGCAAAATTGTTTTCTACACGTGTGGACCTTTGTCCAGAAATTTATGATACTTCTTTGTCCTTTCTTTTCTCTGACCTCCCCAATCTTACTTTTATGAACTTAAAGCTTTTCATTCAACTATAGATATTTAACCAT
Source organism: Nicotiana otophora (assembly GCA_000715115.1). Classification (NCBI taxonomy): domain Eukaryota; kingdom Viridiplantae; phylum Streptophyta; class Magnoliopsida; order Solanales; family Solanaceae; genus Nicotiana; species Nicotiana otophora. The sequence goes on from AWOL01S0007306.1 coordinate 1,031, forward strand.
TTGGAGCAACGGTTAAGTTGTCTCTGACTCTGTGTGACCTAGGTCACAGGTTCGAGCCGTGGAATCAACTGCTGATGCCAGTGTTTTTAAGAGCGAGAAGCGCAAAAAAGCGACAAGGGCTCGCCTCGCTTCAAAAGCGAAGCGCACGCTTTATTAAAGTGAAGCGCAATTCTTAAAAAACATAATTTAAACCTTGCAAAGACACAGTATAAAATTATAATAATCAAAAAGTTCAATTTAAAAACTTAAAAGTAGGTACTAGGTACCACCAAATCCTCCACAAACCATAGGACAAGCAAAATCAAAGCTACTAAATTACTAGAATTAACCTCTTATTCTTCTACTCTTCTTGTTCTTCTTCAAGATTGTCAAAATCTTGAATTCCTCTATTATCTTCATATTGCTCGTCATCTTCCTCCTCCCCCTCCTCTTCCTCTTCATGATCACTTTCATCTTCATCAATTAGGGATAGGGATCGACTTGTAGTAGCCACACTTTTTCCCTTCCTAATCGAGCTTGAACTTGAAGTATTCCCCCTTAAACCATAAGGATTCTCCCCAACTCCACTAGCAACCGCAACATCACCCCAAGTGAAATTAGAGTCGCCTTCAAATACTTCTTCATCTTCACAATTTTCGGGGACTCCGGTTAGCCACTCATTAGCCTCATCAATATTGTCCAAAAGAATTGGATCAATTAGATTGCGGTGGTTGTAGCGACGCCTCAATGCTCTATTGTATCTGTCTCTTATACACATCTTATCTTATGTGGTATGGGTAGTGTTTAAAAATATTTGGCTTCTTTGAGTCTTCGAACCGACATATTTGTCTTTCTGGAGTTTAGGCTATCCTGAAGGACCTTTGGTACTGATGGATAAAAGCAAATTTGGTCAAAGGACAAAGAAAAGATAAAAGAAGAGGGATTATTCTTGTGTAAGACATTAGGGTACCATAAAGGTCTACCAAATTAATGCTCTCAGCCTCAACTAAATCTGCTTCAAAGATGAGTAAGATGACAAACAAAGGGAAATAAGTTAAACATCCTACTTTAGGACATGAAAGATTATAGCACTATTTAGTCTCTTTCTACCAAATTGAACCTTTTGGAAACATTGAGATGTCCAAACGTGTTGGCTAGTTCCTAAATTGAAAATACCATATTGTACTCCCCCATTTCTTGAAGAATTAAATGAAACCGATAGTTGTCCAATTAATATATAATTAATTGCGGCTTTCACAATTTCTTAATTTAGCATTAAACAATATGAAACAATTTGATTTTTATTTAAGTGGTTCCTTTATCAAGCTTTGATAATCAGAGACATACGAAGTAGCTTGATTTGAGAAGCTTCTTAGTAAAAGCGTAAATATTCCTAATCGGGGAGAAGAAAGGTAGAAAAACAACAAGAGAATGTGTGTTGACAACATCTGGGAATATTTTTGGAATTTTCTGATTCTATTGCGACTTCTTTTTGCAAAATTGTTTTCTACACGTGTGGACCTTTGTCCAGAAATTTATGATACTTCTTTGTCCTTTCTTTTCTCTGACCTCCCCAATCTTACTTTTATGAACTTAAAGCTTTTCATTCAACTATAGATATTTAACCATTTGGAGCAACGGTTAAGTTGTCTCTGACTCTGTGTGACCTAGGTCACAGGTTCGAGCCGTGGAATCAACTGCTGATGCCAGTGTTTTTAAGAGCGAGAAGCGCAAAAAAGCGACAAGGGCTCGCCTCGCTTCAAAAGCGAAGCGCACGCTTTATTAAAGTGAAGCGCAATTCTTAAAAAACATAATTTAAACCTTGCAAAGACACAGTATAAAATTATAATAATCAAAAAGTTCAATTTAAAAACTTAAAAGTAGGTACTAGGTACCACCAAATCCTCCACAAACCATAGGACAAGCAAAATCAAAGCTACTAAATTACTAGAATTAACCTCTTATTCTTCTACTCTTCTTGTTCTTCTTCAAGATTGTCAAAATCTTGAATTCCTCTATTATCTTCATATTGCTCGTCATCTTCCTCCTCCCCCTCCTCTTCCTCTTCATGATCACTTTCATCTTCATCAATTAGGGATAGGGATCGACTTGTAGTAGCCACACTTTTTCCCTTCCTAATCGAGCTTGAACTTGAAGTATTCCCCCTTAAACCATAAGGATTCTCCCCAACTCCACTAGCAACCGCAACATCACCCCAAGTGAAATTAGAATCGCCTTCAAATACTTCTTCATCTTCACAATTTTCGGGGACTCCGGTTAGCCACTCATTAGCCTCATCAATATTGTCCAAAAGAATTGGATCAATTAGATTGCGGTGGTTGTAGCGACGCCTCAATGCTCTATTGTATTTTATGAACACTAGATTATGGAGGCGCTTCAAGGTTAGTCGATTCCTCTTCTTTGTATGAATCTGCAAACAAGATGTGTCAACTAATTAGTAGGAGTTGGGACAATTGCGATATAATTTACTTTATCTCAAAACACGAAATGATTCTTTTTATTTCTCACGTGTTCAAAAACGCTCCAGTTCCTTTCACATCCGGATGAGCTACAAGTTAAACTTAGAACTCTGATGGCGAAAGTCTGTAAATTCGGAGTCTCTACACCATATTGGTCCCACCACTCAACTATAGAAGTGAAAAAAAAAATTCAAGAGTTAATAAGTATAAAAAATACATTAAAGTTAGAGCTATAAAATATAGAAGCACTTGGTCACCTGGCGATTTCGTCTTTCTTTGTTTAATAGCAAGTCGGAGCTTAAAAAGTCCCTCAGCTGCCTTGTAAATAGCAAGCTGATCTACTATCTTTTCTTGCATGTCTTCATCTGGGGTCAACTTGATAACAACCTCATGGAATCCTGTCCACACTTCTCTAGCCAATGAATTATTCTCATGCTGATCATAAAAGAGTGACGGGTTCAGAATAAGTCCAGCTGCATGCAAAGGTCTATGAAGTTGCTCACTCCATCTTGCATCAATGATCTGAAAGACCTTTGCATATTTCTGCTCATCAGTGAATGATGCTTGAATAGCCTCCTTGGCCCTATCCATAGCTTCATAGAGGTAGCCCATTGGTGGTTTTTGCTCCCCATCCACCAAACGGAGTACTTTAACCAAAGGGCCACCAATTTTAAGAGCATGAAGGACATTATTCCAAAAAGAATAAGAAAGAATAATGCGTGCAACATCTTTCCCTGCACTTTCCTTTGCAAATTTACTCTTGCTCCATTCCTCTGAAGTGAACAACTTTCTCAAATTGGATTTTTGCAAGTGGATACTATGTAAAGTCAAGAAAGCAGTGGCGAACCTTGTCTTGCCCGGTTTCACCAAATTTTTTTGTCCGGTGAATCTTCTCATCATATTCAATAACAAGGGCCGCTGAGAAATATAAGAATGTACCCTAACGCCCTGGCCAAAAACTGTAGAGAAGGGTTTTTCCTTGAAAATGTCCCCGAAGATTAAGTTGATACAATGAGCCGCACATGGAGTCCAATAGACATTCTTGTACGCTCCTTCCACCATGCCACCCGCTTTCACATTTTCACTCGCATTATCAGTGACCACTTGAACAACTTTGCTTGGGCCAATCTTTTCAATGGTGTTCTGAAACAAGGTGAACATTTTGATGTGGTCAGTGGATGAGTCGCTAGCATCAATGGACTCAAGAAACAAACTTCCCTTGGGAGAATTCACCAACACGTTAATAATCATTTTCCCAGTTCTTGCCGTCCACTTATCCATCATAATGGAGCAGCCATACTTGTTCCACGCAACTTTATGTTCCTCCACAATTTTATTAGTCTCCTCCACTTCCTTATTTAGATAAGGACCTCTGATTTCATGATAAGTGGGAGGCTTCATTCCAGGTCCGTATTGACCAACGGCCTCAATAAAGTCTCCAAAAGTGTCAGTATAGTTGACACAATTGAAGGGGAGCCCAGCATCATAGACCCATCGTGCAAAAGCTCTAACTGCACGATCCCTCAAAATGTCCTTAGCAATTTTTTGTACATCTTTTCCACCGCTCTTTCCTTCCGGCTTCTTTGGGAAATAGCAATCTATAGGACCTTTAGTCCTACTCGTACCCGTCGATCCATGGCTTGAAGAGATTGCATCTCTTCCCCGTTTTGTTGGAAGTGACAATTCTTCAATATCATCATCACCATCATCATCAAGATTGGTCACCAATGGTTGATGACTCATTTGATTTTTTTGCTCCTTCTTCTTCTCAACAAAATTCTTTATTTCATCCCTCACCTCCGGTGGACATTTCGGACAACTTGTGACGTTTCTATCGCCACCAATAAGATGGAATTTAAAGCGATAAATTCCACCCGTTGTAATCTTGTTACAAAACTTGCATACAATATTTGTATTCTTCTCATTAACTCTATCGCCATATCGCCAAGCCGGGTCTTTATCTTTCGATCTTTGAGACATTTTGAAATCCCTATTAAGATATAAGAAAATACATAATCAAATAAACTGAAAATACGTATAATATATATAATAATTAATTTTATAAACCGAAATACACATTAAAAAAATCAAATAAACTAAAATATAACATACATAATTTTCTAAAATGAAATACATATAAAATTAATCAAATAAACTGAAAACATAACATATATATAATAATTAATTTTATATACTGAAAAATACATTAAAAAAATCAAATAAACTGAAAAATATAACATATATAAATAATAATTAATTTTATATACTGAAATATACATTAAAAAATTAAATAAACTAAAATATAACATATATATATATAATATATAATTTTCTAAAATGAAATACATATAAAATTAATCAAATAAACTGAAAATATAACATATAAATAATAATTAATTTTATATACTGAAATATACATTAAAAAAATCAAATAAACTAAAATATAACATATATATATAATAATTAATTTTCTAAAATGAAATACATATAAAATTAATCAAATAAACTGAAAATATAACATATATAAATAATAATTAATATTATATGCTGAAATATACATTAAAAAAATCAAATAAACTGAAAAATATAACATATATAAATAATAATTAATTTTATATGCTGAAATATACATTAAAAAAATCAAATAAACTGAAAAATATAACATATATAAATAATAATTAATTTTATATGCTGAAATATACATTAAAAAAATCAAATAAACTGAAAAATATAACATATATAAATAATAATTAATTTTATAAACTAAAATACATATTAAAAGTAATAAATAAGAAGAATAAAAGGGGGGAAAAAAATAAAATCTGGACGGGTTAGAGATAAAAGGAAGAAGAAGACGCTGAAGTCTGAACAGTGCAAACTGGACTGTCAGAGATAAACGAAGAAGAAGAAGGAAGAAAGAAAGAAAACAAAAGCAGAATCTGACGGGAACAAGAAGAAGAAAGAAAGAAGAAAGAAAAAAAAGAGAAGAAGAAAATTACCTGGACTAGTCAGCAATGTCGATGAAGTTGAACCCTAGGCTTTGGTCGACGTCGATCGAAGAAGAGAGAAGAAGAAATGGCCAATTTTTGTCGATTTAGGGTCTGTTTTGTATAATAAAAAACAGACCCAAAGTTTTTTTTTTTTTATAAAAAGGGCCCTCTGCGCTTTTTTAACAGAAGCGATCGCTTCATCGCTTTACTCGCTTCGTCGCTTCGTCGATTCCTCCATTGAAGCGTGCGCTTCCCTCGGTCGAGTCGCCTCAGGCAGCTAGAAGCGACACTGGGTCGCGTCGCGTCGCTTCGCGCTTAAAGCGACGAAGCGATCACTTTTCTAAACACTGGCTGGTGCTTACATCAGAGTAGGCTACCTACATCATACCCCCTTGGGTGCGGCCCTTCCCCAGACCCTGCGTGAACGCGGGATGCTTTTTGCACCGGGCTGCCCCTTTTTAGTGCTTTTTTATTTCCAACATTCTTTGCTGCATTGATTCTAGACCAAAATGGTATCTGCTTAACTGAAATCAGAGTGGAAAAGGAAAAAAAAGCTGTTGGTGATGCTAGAAACTTGAATAAGTTCCCCGTTAATGCTTAGTATTTTAAAATGTGAAAAATGCACAACGACGCCAAAATCTTGTGGAGCTTCAAGTACAAGAGAGTGACTAAAGAGCAGCTTTAGTGAAAAAACACAAACACGGGGAAAAAAAGAAGAAATATGTATGTTGCGCAAGAAAAACAATTGTCTACCAAAACACACAAAGGAATTGGAAAAACTACAATAAGTGACATATAACAACAACAACAACTACTACTACGTCTCAGTCTCAGACAAGTTGGAGTTGGCTACCAAAACACACAAAGGAATTGGAAAAACTATAATAAGTGACATATAACAACAACAACTACTACTACGTCTCCGTCTCAGACAAGTTGGAGTTGGCTATATGAATTTTCACTTCATCATTCAAGGTCAATTCATGTCATTATCATACTAAATAAGAAAAAAGTAAAAAAAAAAGTAAGTTATAATGTATATAAATAATAGTAATAGTAATAATAATAACAATAGTAGAAGTTCACTAACAAGAAGTGAAGTATATGAAGTAAAGATCTTGTCAGTGAAGTTCAAAAACCATTTTAGATCTGTTTCCAGATGCAATACAATGCAATTTAAGTTTCTATCGAACTTAGTGTTTAGTTTTCCTATAACAAAATTTTTAATTCATAGTCTTAATCACTAACTTATTCGTTTATGATGTTCATATAGCATTTGATATAACACTTTGCCAGGTGTACTCATTGTTTGATGCCACCTTATTTAAGACAGGCCCATGGGCTTTCGGGCTTAAATGCACCTCAAATGAGTACAACTATACTATTAATGCTCACTCCTGAGATTCTGTCCCTCTACTCATTTGTGAATGAAAAAACTTGTGGAAATCTGAACAAAAAACCATAGGTTGAGTGCCATTTAGAGATTAGTGAGAATTCCAATGCTGATGAGAGATTAATTCTTATGACGTTCTGCCCGATCTGAATAATACTGTGCTGTAACTTGTGTGTAGTGGTACGTTGATTAAACAATAGGAATTTGGCGCTGGATTCCTTATTTACCTACCAAGACAGTTACATATCTTTGGAGGAAGAATTTAGTAACTCATTAGCTGAAGCGTGTTGCAATAGAGATTTATTAACTTATTTGATAGCTGCAATTTGTTTTTCCCTCTGTCAGACAGTCTCTTGTGAGCTTATGGAGAAACCTGAATGTGTCCTCTTATTCCTTTCTTTGCAGAGGCCATATAGACATGATAGAACTGGGGATGGTCTCAACATCACTGAAGAAATGCTGAGGCCTGAATCAATGGCAAGACAACTTAATGATCAGATTTCTCTCGCTAAGGCAATTGTCGTAATTGCAAAAGAAAGCAACAACCTTCAATTTGCATGGGAACTAAGCGCTCAAATCCGCAACTCACAGATGCTTCTTTCTAATGCTGCATCAAGAAGAAGTCCCTTGACAAACAGAGAATCAGAAAATGCAATTCGAGATATGGCACTTCTGCTTTACCAAGCCCAGCAATTTCACTATGACAGTGCAACCATGTTTATGAGACTGAAAGCTAAAATCCAAAGCCTTGAAGAACAGATGAACTCCTTCAGTGAGAAGAGTTCAAAATATGGACAAATAGCTGCTGAAGAAGTCCCTAAAAGTCTGTACTGCCTTGGTGTCCGGTTAACAGCTGAATGGTTCAGAAGTTCTAATTTGCAGAGAAAACTCAAGGAAGAAAAGCAAGTAGCTGCCAAACTTGTGGACACCGGTCTGTATCATTTCTGTGTATTTTCTGACAACATCCTTGCAACTTCAGTTGTGGTGAATTCAACAGCTATGAATTCCAAGAATCCTGATATGGTCGTCTTCCACCTTGTAACTGACGAGGTGAACTACGCTGCAATGAAGGCATGGTTCACCATGAACAGTTTCCGAGGAGTGACTGTTGATGTACAAAAGTTTGAAGACTTTAGTTGGTTAAATGCTTCATATGTACCTGTTCTCAAACAACTTCAAGACTCTGACACCCAGAACTACTACTTCTCTGGCAACCATGATAACAGCCGAACTCCGATCAAGTTCAGAAACCCTAAATATTTATCTATGCTTAACCATCTGAGATTCTATATTCCAGAAGTTTTTCCTGCACTGAAGAAGGTTGTATTTCTTGATGATGATGTTGTAGTGCAGAAGGATCTTTCAGCTCTGTTCTCCATAGACATGAATGGCAATGTAAATGGTGCAGTGGAGACTTGCATGGAGACATTTCATAGATATCACAAGTACCTAAATTATTCTCACCCACTTATACGTCAACATTTTGATCCTGATGCATGTGGGTGGGCCTTCGGGATGAATGTTTTCGATTTGGTTGAGTGGCGAAAAAGGAATGTTACTGGCATATATCATTACTGGCAGGAAAAGAATGTCGACCGCACTTTGTGGAAGCTTGGCACTTTACCACCTGGACTGCTGACCTTCTATGGATTAACAGAGGCTTTGAATCCTTCATGGCATGTCTTAGGTTTGGGTTACACGAATGTCGATCCCAAATTGATAGAAAAGGGGGCTGTGCTGCATTACAATGGTAACTCAAAACCCTGGTTGAAGATTGGTATTGAAAAGTACAAACCTCTCTGGGAAAAATATGTTGATTATGGTCATCCTTTATTACAACTATGCAACTTTCACTAAGTTGGCATTATTGATTTATTGTAGTTCTAATAGAAGTGGTGCTCATTGTTCTGGAAATCCTTTAGGGATTCTGTGAGATGGGAAGGTTTTAACTATTGTAATCTCTGTATTTAAACAGAATTCCAGTTTATTGTAGTATAGACTGGAAAACATCAAGGCATCAAAATTGTTATCTTCTCTTGTTATATGATTCTGTTAGTCAGAAATCAGAATGGATATAATTCTGTGCTGTTGTATGATCTGGCCTGTTGGGCTAGTGGTTAGCATTTTAGTTTTGATCAAGTGGCCGGTTGTGCTGCTCTTTGGAAAATGTTTTCATTGATCCAATCACCTTAGTTTTTCCACATAAAAAGAAGTAAGAGAAGCTCAAGAAGAAAACAAATCCGCAACCTTTTGCCATGCAAGAAAAGGGTTAAATCTAATTTTATAAACATATCAGGAACCTACTATATTTTAATCTGATACGAGTAATTTAAACAACACGATTATAAAAAATTTCACAGTAAGTACATTATTTTTTTTCTCTAGAAACGTGCCTTACACGTGTCAATAGTTACAAAATTTATATCCAAAAAAGTAGTAATAAATTGCATATATATTCTATCTCTTGGGCTACGACAAAGGCAGTTTGAGACGTAAAATAAAGAATTATTGATTCGTAAAAAGCTCAAATCTTTAGATGCAAATAAGTTATAGTTTCAATGAAGGATATCCGTAGAAAATTTCCTTTGCATTTTGTGGTTGAATTTTCATCACTTCACTCAAGAAACACTTATGAGTTTGTCGCAGCTACTTTGCTTTTTCCCTATGAATCTTGAAATCTGATTTTGTTGGTGAATTAGCACAATTATTAAAGGCATTCATTATATCCCCAAGAAATTCGTAGGAAGCGGATCTAACTGTAAGGAAAGATATGCTACTTTTCTTGTTGTGTCTAACTCTACCTAACTTTTACAAATATATGACAAGCATACGCTATAGTACATCAGAAATGCTTCCGTTTTTCATTAAATTTATGATTAAAAAAAACTAACATAAAAGTATACTACTTGGAAAGATGTAAACTAAATATTTTCCTTAATTATTCACATCCCTTTATTTCTTACAGCTTTTTATATATCTTATTTGGTGCATCATTTTGAATTTAATATAAGAAAGAGATTCTTTTTATTTTTATTTTTATGGATAAGAGAGAGAGAGAGTCAAAGCATTAGTATTACACATTTTTAATAAAACTGACAAAAAGCATTAAATAAAGGGACAAGCTTTTGCTTTTCTTCACAACTGTGTCCTCTGTTCTTTCTCATATCTAATTTTGCATTTTTCTGTATCTTTTCCTCCTTAGAGTCACCAATTCTTGTTCATCAGCTCATAAGGTTAGATTTCTAATTCTTTCTAAGTACTTCTTTTTGTGCTTTTAATTTGTCTATATAGGGTATTGCCGCTAATTTGTTTCTGTTATTTTCTTTATGGTTATGTATTAATGGTAATGCTTTTGCTTTTGCTTTTTGATTCGATACGTACCCTCCCTCACTTAGGTCATTCATTCTTTTTGCATCTTTCAAGTCCCAATTGTTAGAATCATTTGCAAGTTGTGTTAAGAAACAAGTACTTGTTCGCTTTCTGTTTAATTTTCATGGTTCTTAAATTATGTTATTACCTGCAAAATTGATGTTTGTGCTAAGTTGAGATGTAGAAGTTGAAATCTACTTTGGCCATATCTTTTGGTCAGGGGTTCATGACACTGTATATAAGGACTAAGGTTAAGCTTTTGTTTGATTCCCGCAAGCTGCAAAACTTTTCCTTTCTATCCCTTTGAACTTTAAGGGGTCGTTTGGTTCACTTCTAGGATATCCCTTGGGATTTTTTATCCTATTGAATGTTAGCTAATACCAAACGAGGGATACCTATAACCCCAATTTTATACCGGGATTAATATTTTGACCAGTAAATTGAAGGTGTTTTAGTACTAAAAATTTATGTACCCAAGGCAGAAAATGGCCATAGGCTTTACTGCTTGAATTTTTTCTTTACTTTTCACTATTAAAATGATTATTATATAATAAAAATACTTATTATTTTTTAATTGAAGTACTTATTATGTGTCTTTATGTGTATCAGTAATACACAGAGGCGGACCTATGTTGGGAGGTGGGGTCACCGGAACCTGTTAATCTCGGCAAAAATACAGTATATATATTTTATATCTATATGTATATACAGTGAGGACCCCTTAAATATTTTAAGTGTGCCCCTTAAACACAAAAGCTGGACAGAAGCATTGGTTTAAGAAAGTGCTCAAAGTGCCTTCACTTCCTTATTGTCCCAAGTTGAAATCCTGTCTCAACTTTTATAATTCTATTTTACTTTTACTTTTTTTTTAATTCAATTATTGTTTAATTACTTAGTAGTCAACCGGATATATTTTTATAACCTTTTCTGAATTCAATTATAATTTGATACTTCTACATAATAATAAACTTAAAACTTAATTAACCTTTTTTTCAAATCCCCGACTCATTCAAAAGTCTGAATATTCATTAGCCCCCCTCCACAAATAGAGTAGCAAACTCTTCTGCCTCCCTTCAATTTAGTTAATTCTTTTTCAGTTCTCTGCATCTCTTCTAAATCCGATAGCCCTATTAGGTGACGACAACGATGGCTGAATTTGAATCTTTTCTTCTTTGATTTTATTTGAGTCAGTTTTTTTTTTTGAAAATATTACCTTAGCAAAATAATGTGCTACAAACTTTTTCTTTTCCGAAAAGATTCTTAGAGCTAGAAAGATATTATAAACATTTGCTTTTTCGATTTATGTAAATTATACCCAGATTAGCAGTTGACTCTTGCATCACTTTGAGGAGAAAACGTTAAATTATATTTCAGGTATGTAATATAATACTCTATTAGTTAAGGAGAAAAGGTTTTTATTGATTCAATATTAATTTAGTCATATTGCTTACATATGAATGGTCAATTGGAGCTGCAGATTATTGAAAATAGTCTACCTAAAAAGCGAAAATAGAAGAAAGATCCTTCTTTGATTGAGAAGGAAGGATCCTTCTGTGATTGAGAAGAAAGATCCTTCGGTGATTGAAGAAAACGTTATTTTGTTTGGAATCGTTATTTTTAGGAAGTTCTTGTTCTTGTGAATTTAGATGACGTATTCTTGGCGAAGTTTAATTCTTTTCAATCAAGTTCTAGTTTTAAGAGACAATGCCTCTCATTTTATAGATGAGTTTGATGTGGAATCACATAATCCCGACCCTGATATGAGTGGACGATGTACTTATGTTATATTAGTACCAAATTAATGATATCTGATAATATCGAAGTTTGTATTTTGATGATAGTTATCATAATCATTAAGTTTTTATAGACTTGAACACCGAATTTTATCGCTAGCTAGTACTTGGTATACTAAAGATGGTGCCCCCGCTATGCTCAAGTCCCGGGCCCGCCTCTGTTAATACAAACATTCTCCAGAGCAACTATATTATTTTTATACTTTTAATTAGGGTTTGTTTTACTTATAAGTTATTTTTGCAATCATCTTTAGTTCATTTTTGTTTATTATATTATGATTATTTTTTCCTTTTCTTCTTTTAAATGCCTTTTGCACTAGCGTTTAATTTTTTCTTTTGAAAAAAAAAGATTACTTCAAAATAACGTACCACTATTTTAGTTTTGATCTAACATATTGTTAGTTTGATTTATAACGATAGGTTAGTTTACATTTAATTTCAAAATAATTTGATGAACCTGTTTGGCGTTACATTTGAATCTTTTTTTTGATGAACCCGTTTAAAGAAAATTTTTACTATTCTCTTTTAAAAATGTTGAATTTCCTTGCTCAAAATCCTGAATCTGCCACTGGTAGTTGATGTATATTGTGTTCTAGATATAAAGCCCAAGCTGACTTGCATGTAAAATAGTCAAGAATTACATTAGAGATGAGAAACCCTTGGTTTTTTTCTAATTTTTCATGTGGGGTGTTGCAGCAGCAACGTGCACTTTTATTTCTTCTTTTCCCCGTTATGAGGTTTCATTTTTCTTGATCTAGTCTTTCCCCTTCTCCAAGCAGGGAAAATACTACCAAATCGTAGCCATTTTTGAATTCTTTTGTGTCCATTTTTCTATTTGTTTTTGTCTTTTCAGTTTTCCTAAGTTTGATAATTTGATCACATGATAATACTGCTGCTTGATTTTTTTGTAATTGCACTTTGTTTTGTATTATTGCCTGTTTTCGTGATTCTCTTTCAATACATGTTTTGTCATTGTGTTTCTTATATACCAGAGATTTGCTTATATTTCTAGGAGATAAATTGGGGAGCAAACGACCACCAGTATGGATGGTTGTCGTCCTTTACCAGAAGATCTATTAGTGGAAACTCTATTGAGGTTGCCTGTGGAATCACTCTTGCGTTTCAAATGTGTGTGCAAGCATTGGTATGCTCTCATCAGAAATCCAAGTTTCATAGAAAAGCATTGTCATTACAAGAACAATCGTGGCCGTCTCCTCATTTGTAACTTAATAATATCAAATTTATCCAAGTCCGTTACTTTTTCCTTGCTCCCTGGCAAAATAGTTCCAGGTGTGACCCCTGAACAAAAAACTCTCTATCAGTTTCAGAGGACTGATTTCATGTCCATTACTGGCCCGGTTGATGGCTTATTCTTAGTGCAGAAACCGTTTTATGACGACAATGTTTGCTTGGCTTTGTGGAATCCTTCCACCAGAGAGTTCTGGCCTCTGCCTCCTGTGTCTTTTGAGCTTCAGTCAGAGGATTATGATGAACAATTTGCACTGGGGTATGACCCGTCGTCTCGAGATTATAAGGTTGTATGTATTCGAAGATTTTGGGATAACATTGGACAAGGCGCTTTCACTCGAGTCTTTGTCAGTGTCTATTCATTACGCAACAACTCATGGAAGAACCTGAGATCTGAAATCCCTTCCTGTTGTCACTTAAATGAGCCCATTGGTGCCACTTATCTCAACGGGGTATATTATTGGCTCTCAGGGGGCCTAGACAAAATCTGCAGGATACGCTCATTTGACATGGGCAGTGAACAGTTTGGGGAGATGCACGTACTAGATATTCCAAAAGCACGGTGGGGAGCACTTATGTTGCGTGGTGCCTCACTTGCTATCTTAGTTTGTGACCACCCTGGTAAGGCTATGACATCCATATATGAAATGTGGGTAATGAAACAAGAGGGTAGTTGGACCAAGGTTCTTACTGTTCAACCTCTTATAGATGCTCATTGGCCTCACGGCATCTGGGAGGATGATAAGATGATTTTCAAAATCACTGAAACTTCACAGCTGGTGCTATATGATCCTACAACAAGAGAAGTTACAGAGCTTGGATTTCAGCTGGACCGAACCTGGGGTCACTGTTGGGTTTTCAATTACAAGGAGAGCCTAGTTCCAATAAAGAGAGGAAACGACAACCACGGCCAGGACAATGCAGTCGAGCAAATTGACCACTTCTTCAATATAGATTACGAAGAAGATCCGGGCCTGTTGGTTGTTACATAAAATCTAACACTGCATTTTATCTTAATTTGGAACAGAATGTCCATAGGAAATAGAATTAATCTAGTTTCCCCAAGCTGTATTTTCCATATTAGTAATATGTCTGTAAAGCCCCTCAAGTATGGTGCTAATTGAAGAGTAGCAATATTTTGCAGATGAAGAGTTGACAGAAAAACTATAGGAGTTCAGAAATTCCTATGGGTTGGTCTTGGTTCTGTAATGGCTTGACGGTTAAATTGACAAGGGTGTATGTGATGATACATGCAAGTAGGATGCTGCATTTATAGTATGGGGTTAGTCCAGTTGATGTTAGTTTTGATTGGTCCTTGGCTAATGTCGCTCCTATGTTACTTAAACTGATCTTTTGGAATTCAACACATCACTTCTTCAATTATGTTTAAAACGTGCCAGGTTGGGGTATTACACCCACACTTGTGTGGCCTATTTTAGAATTCTTGTTCTTTTGTATAGTCGGGCTGCTGTCCGAGTACATCGATGGATTCTTTTGGCACTCGTAAAGGCTCTTGATTATTCCTAATGGGTTATGCACAATGTTCTGGCTAGATGATGGTTTCATGTCCCTCTCCGCAGACCTATATGATTATGTTTGATGCCTGGGGACCTTTATATAATTTCATGCTCGCGTTATCGATTGTGTATTCTGTTGCATGATGGTATGCGTTAGCCCCTCGGCTTCATTGATCGAACATGGCATGGGCGTGACGAGGGATTTATATGATGGACCTCGCCATGACCCTATGATGGTTGTGTCATCATGTTTGATGTTTTAACTTCAATGCCACACAAGAAGGGGGGGGGGGGGGGGGGTGATTTGTGTGGTGTCCAATTTTTCGCGTACACAAATTATAGAAGGACTTAATTCTTCTGTGTTCCTTATACTACTGTTGCGGAATAATAAATGTAGAAATTAAAGAACACAAGGATTTTTACGTGAAAAACACTTGGCTCAAAAGGTGAAAAAACCACGACCTACTTCCAATATGATTTTTCCAAACTCTCCACTAAATCATTGAGCCAAAAACTGCATTTACAAAACACTTTTGTAAACCGAGGATTAACTCTAATCCCGTTGTGGCAACCAACCTCTAACTGTTGCGGCAACTTCAAGTTAACTCTAACTTGAATACTCTGAGTACCAATTACAATTGCCTCTAGATAAAGCTGAAAGGTACAATATGAAAACACATACTACAATTGAACTAGAATAAAAGACAAACACTTGAAACTGGTTCTTCTATCTGGTTCATGTAGTTTCAGGTTCGCATACTTGAATCACACACGAACTGCTTGCAAAATGCCTTGCTATTTTACTCTCAATTCACGTTTTACTTATGCTTTTGTGCGATCTATGTAGAATGAGAACATCCTGCGATTTATAGAGTTAGTAGAGTAGAGAATAACTAGAGTTCTAATGCTACTCTTCCTTGGTGGAAGAGTTCTAGTTAATCTCAACTCCTAACTCCTTCCTTATCTTGGATAATGTTCTCGTTGAGTAAGGAGTTCTTCTCCTTATTAATTATGCAATCTTTTCGATCAGGAGATATTTATTATTATGCCAGATTTCGTTTATCTCCTGCATGTGCATCTCACGTGCTTTGAATCTGCCCGTGTCTATGCCTACCAGTGATGGACCTGGTTCATCCCTGAGTTTCTTTGTCAATCTTCAAAACTATTCTTTACTTGGGCCAACAAATTCCCCCTTTTTGATGATGACAAACTCTGTGCTTCCATAAGCTTAGGCCCTGTTTCAACTTAGCTCAACATTAACACAATGTTAGAAACATTTTTCCTTTTTATCACTTATCATCAAGGACCAGGTTCATTAGGCTATAAACATCACTGTTCAAAGCACAACCTTTTCCCCCTTTTGGCATCACTGAAAAGTTGCATAAAAAATGTGAGATAACCAGATTTTAGAACTTACTCATGGCCACTGGGGCTACTTCAAATGCAATCACGGATTAATCATCATAGATCAAGCTAAGAATTTTAACCATCAAAGAAATATAAACAAACAGTTAGAGGAAAAACAGTGAATTTCATTGAAGATTGATAAGATTCTACCATAAAGCATAAGAAGAAATAAAAATACTGAAAACATGAGCAAACAAAAAAAATCCCAAATTGGGTCACTGAAAGGTCTACACTGGGCTAGGAGTTTAAGGTTTAGAAGAACTAGGTGCTTGGTTTTTGGCTTGGAGGAGTTTCAGCATATCCTGAAGAATGCCATCATTCTTCTCCTTCTCTCTTGCCAGCTCAGTTCTGAGAGCATCTCTCTCAGTCTCCACCTCTGCCAACCTCTTCTTGAACCTCTCAATCTCAGCATCCTTAGCCCCACTTTCTTGTACCAAGGCTCGCACCTTGTTATTCACTGGTACCTTCTTAGATGAACCAGGTTCTTTAGGAGTGACATGGACTTCATAGTCACAAGCATGCAACGTATTTGCCCCAAAATGATTCTTGCTTGTACCAAACTCCCTTTCTTCTTTGGATTATAACTTTCAGTCACCCTCTTCAGTAAGTCTGCGAGGGTTTCCTGTTCAGATGAATTAGGTTCATCTATATTTTTCGCAAGTTGAACCAGCCCTTCAGCGGCTTCGCTAGACCCACTTCCCCCTGTTTTCTTTACACTCTCCTCTACTCCAGCAGATTTTTCTCCCCAAACAACCATTGCACCTGTGTCTTTGGTTAAACTCACAGGAGTAGGTGAGGAATCAACCACTCTTTTACCCTTTCCCCTCACAACACTGAACACCCTTGCTCTCTTTTCTTTTTTTTTTCTTTTTTTTACCACCAATTCCTCCAGACTCTGCAGTTTCAACACCTGCTTTAGACCCTACTAGTACAAACTTATTCTCCAAATTTGCTTTCTCCCCGCAACAACCTTGCGAGCAAGCATCTTTACTTTTTTCTTAGAGGTTGGGGTGGTGGAAGGGATGATAGTGGGTGTGGAAGTCTAATCAAAACTGAATTTCAGTTTTGAAAAGACTTTGGAGTGTATCCCTAGAATCTAGGCACTTCAATTCGGTTGGGACTCTTTTGAACAGAACTGGTTCACTTGTAATGGATAAATCCAAAAGGAGTTTGGAATTAAGTAGGACTCTGCTCATGATCCAAATATTATTATTTTAAATTATGCAGAGTGTATAAAACATACCGTGCTATCTTGATGAACCAGGTTCTTCACTGAGAATACTCTTGTGTAAGTCTAAATTTTCCAAAATAGAGAAAATATCATTAGAGATTAATGAGTCATTTTAACACATGGCACAAGAGTATACTATTGAAAGTATGAGACCGAGCAAAAATTAATCTAATTATGTACACAATTTTCAGATTTTTTAACCAATTTTTTTTCGTTGTGTACTCTGAACTGGTCCTTTTAGGTGATCTTAATCATCCCTAATTCTAACCTGTTCATTTCAAAGTGATCTCTACTTAGGGCTTTTGTGAAGATATCAGCTATTTGCTTGTCAGTAGCACAAAATTCCACAGTGATCAACCCCTTTTCATAGTTATCCCTCAAAAAGTGATGCCTAATATCTATGTGCTTAGTTCTCTTGTGGTGAACCGGGTTCTTGGTCATACTAATAGCACTAGTGTTATCATAAAATTGGGAATACAACCAACATCAATTCCAAAGTCCTTTAATTGCTGTTTGATCCACAACAATTGAGCATAACATGAAGCAACAACAACATACTCAGCTTCAACAGTAGATAAGGCCACTGAATTTTACTTTTTGGTGGCCAAGACACAAGACATGAGCCAATAAAGTGTGCCATACCTGAGGTACTCTTTTTATTCACAAGAAAACCTGCATAATCAGCATCAGCATATCCCACAAGATTGAAATTACTACCTTTTGGATACCAAAGACAAAGATCAGTGGTGCCTTTTAGATATCTCAAAATTCTTTTGACAGCAGTCAAGTGAGACTCTTTCAGATTTGCCTGAAATCTTGCACAAAGGCCTATACTGAAAACAATGTCAGGTCTACTAGCAGTGAGATATAACAATGAGCCAATCATTTCCCTATACAACTTCTGATCGACAAATGAACCAGGTTCATCCATGTCCAACTTTGTAGCTATTGCAATAGGAGTGTCAATTTCTTTGGAATCTTCCATTTTAAACCTTTTAAGCAACTCTTTTACATACTTCTGCTGATGTATCATAGTTCCATTTGAAATTTGTTTAATTTGTAAGCCTAAAAAGAAATTAAGCTCACCCATCATGCTTATTTCAAATTCACTCCCCATTAGTTTAGAAAAATATTTACTTAACTTATCAGTAGCTGCTCCAAAGATTATATCATCAACATATATCTGAACTATCAAAAGATCTTTACCTTTTTCTTTCAACAATAAAGTATTGTCAAATTTACCTCTCTTGTAGTCATGCTCAAGCAAAAACTTTGATAATCTTTCATACCATGCTCTTGGCGCCTGCTTGAGCCCATAAAGTACTTTGTCAAGTTTGTACACATGATCAGGACTCTCTTTGCTTTCAAACCCTGGAGGTTGCTTGACAAACACTTCTTCCTTTAGATAGCCATTGAGGAAGGCACTTTTGACATCCATCTGGTGGAGGGTGAATTCCATATAAGCAGCAAAGGCTATGAGGAATCTTATTACTTCCAACCTTGCAACTGGAGCAAAGGTTTTATCATAGTCTATGCCCTCCTCTTGGCTATATCCTTGAACCACCAATCTTGCCTTGTTCCTTGTAACAATTCCATCTTCATCAAGTTTGTTTATGAAGACCCATTTTGTGATAATTACTGATCTGTCCAAGGGTCTTGGCACCAGATGCCAAACTTGACTCCTTTCAAATTGGTTGAGTTTATCTTGCATTGCATTTACCCAGTCTGCATCCTGCAAAGCCTCAGCAATATTTTTAGGTTCAATAAGAGATAAGAAAGCATCAAAAGCACAAAGATTCTTTAATGAAGATCTGGTTTTGATTCCAGAGGTTGGATCAGTAATTATGTTCTCAATGAGATAAGAACTTCGATACTTGTAAGGTTTCACAACCAACTGGTTTCCCCTTGATGCTCCTTCAATGCTTTGTTGCTGTGGAATGGGTTCATGGATAGGTTCCCTTGAGGTTTGGGAATCATTTCCTCTTTGTTCTATTCCCCCTGTCAGGTTGCCCTGGGTAGAAGGACCTGTTCCATCACCTGTTCCTTCTTCCAGTGCAGCTTCAGTCTGGGCTGTGGTTTCATTTAAGTTTCTTACCAGCCCAATTGCTTCATCATCATGTTCATGTCTCTCAGAAAGAATGTTAGTTTCATCAAAAATCACATGAACACTTTCTTCAACACACATAGTTCTTTTGTTATATACCTTATATGCTTTACTATGTGAAGAATATCCCAAGAA
>AWOL01S0007310.1:6582-38326 GCA_000715115.1 Nicotiana otophora
AGGGGTCCTAAGTTTTTTAGCCTAAAGGATCACCCCGTGCAACATAAATAATATTTCGTAACTCCCTTGAGATAGAGTGTTACTCATATTATCTAGCGGGCACAGACTATCATCTCCTGCTACCCAATTACTATGTTAAAGTTGTTTACCTAAGAGTTCTCTAATTCAATTCTAAGCCATACCCTATGCGTGCACTATTCGTCCCATACCTATGGTCCAGGAGGTATTGGACCTCTATTTGGGTGGTTCTAACTTTACTTAGGCTGCTCAAAATGATACAACTAGGCGACATATAAAATAAATTGGACTTTATGTAAGGACAGTTAAGGGTTCAAGTTAGCCTCCACACTTAGACAACAAATGCATGCAAAATAGGTTCTCACATTAGGCGTTAGACAGTTTCGAAACTGAGGCGAATTAAAGCCATTATGCCCTATAAACATGGTTTCTATGTGACCTTGGATTCAAATGTGCAGGCGTTTCAGATGCAAGGTGCCACTTTAAACTTATAGATATGATTTCCAAACAACTATACAGTTTAGGGGTATTTAGTATTGCAATTACAGGTGATAAGTGATTAAACCTATAGACATGATCTCTAGGTGATTTACGTAGTGGTTGGCACTGATAACCATTGGAAATACTCAGTATTACTCAGTTGGATCCTATGGGCATGCTTTCTAATAGTGGCACGGCTAAGCAATGAAACAATGTTTGGAAAGTTCAGCATTAACACTTTAAAGCGAGTAGTAATACCCTATAGGCAGGATTTCCAACGATTAATGATTGCAGCTGATATTTTTTATACTTAGCCCCTATAGGCATATTTTCTAGGTGAGCATTATGATAACAATAGCAAATCAACCAATTAAAGTCCTATAGGCGGGATTTCTAGATGAAGATCAGTAGAACATAAGCTAGTATAATCCTATGGGCATGGTATCTAATGAATAGGCTGAAGTGATGCAAATTGAAAGAATGATCATCGACATTTTTATTTCCTATAGGCATGCCGTCTAGCAGTAGACATAGGAATAAATAAAGTACTTATGCTTTGATAGTAGGCAAGTTGTGTGAGTGTGTGACTTTGTTAATGGCATGATTTCTACCAGTGCACATGGAAATTGAATGGCATATATATAGCAGGTTGGACAACAAATAGACCATACAAACCCTATATGCATGTTTTCTACCCTTTCATGCAAAACATTAGAGTATACCCATTTCCCCAATTTCACTAACACCCCCAATTGTTTATTACAAAAGTATTACAGACCCAATGATGAATGTAATTACAACATATTATACACGCAATAGCAGTAGGCCTATAGCAGGCCCAAAAGGAGATACCAAGTGTTGCCTGGGCCTTCAACAAATGCTTTCTTCACAAATAGCATGCCCAAATCCCAACAGGGGGCTATATTCATCAGCACAGCCCAGAAACCATAGAGGAACTCAAACTAAACCAAACAGCCACAGATTGATCATATGACCCAAACATTGAATCACACAGAAACCACTTAAACAACCCAATTTGCATATTCAGCAGATTGAATGAGGAAAGAACTGAGTGTTAGAGACAACTAAGGTCTCAGTAGTAAAGAGGGTGGCCTAAGAACCCCAAGTCCTAGTGTATCAGAGTTCACAAGGGTCTCAAATGGACCCCGAGCAGTGCTCACACTATAGAGGTCAATAGAGAAAGTCTTAGTGGCATTGGCTTTCAGCTGGCCAAGAGTGATAGATTCAGAATAGTGTAGGCAATAAATGAGAGTGAAGAACAATGGTTAAGGGACAGAATTTGAAGAGATGCACTTGTATTTTAGAAAGGAGACATAGCAAAGTTGTCTAAAACACAGAACGTGCTAGTTAAGAAGGTCAACAAGACTTAGAGGCAGATGGCTATTACAGGTTCAACATTTAGCAAGAGATAACACATTGGTAGAAAGCACATTGAGAGTTAGATGGGAAGCAAATTTCCTGAGATCACAAGGTTAACATACAAAGGTGCATAATACCAAACTGGTCTAGGTAAGGCACTAACTTAAAGGGTTAAAGCCTAAAGGTCCAAATCACGCTGAATATCCTCCACAATACCAGAAAGCAGACATGCCAATTTATCACTAAGACAAACAGTCTCAAATATTGTAAGGAAACACAGATTAAGATAGCGACTCTAAAGTTTCAAATAATCACTAAAGGGGTATGGAATTAAGTAAGCCAAAGACATGATGAATGACACAATAGTAGGGGAGCAGCAAGTCACAGATTATAACTCATTACAGATGTGAGGCAGTCATTGCAGGAATTCAAAGTAGAGTAGGAAAACAAAATCATATCAAACAGTAATGTAGACACTCAAGTACCAATACATTAGGCTAAATGAACTTACGAGAGTCTAAATTATTCAGGTGAAGCATATTCAAATAACATATCTCAAAAACTGGAGATTTTAAGTAAAAGGCTCAATGCTAAAGAGGTTCAAATCAGAATACGAGTGCAATGCTAGTAAAGTTACACATAGAGATGGTCTAAGAGCACATTTAGGTCATTAAATTCAGAGGCATGAATATGAAAGACATGAATACAGAAGAATGAAACTGTAAAGCCAAGAGACTTACCAGTTATCAGTTGAATAAACAAACAACAATAAAGAACAAATTCCACAGTGCTCTGAATGTCAACAAAGAGCAAGAACCAAGATTCTTAGTGCGTCAGAGTTCCCAAGGGTTTCAAATGAACCCCGGGCAATGCTCACACCAAGAAAAGTAGAAAATCGAATCTTGGTGGCCTTGGCTTTCAGCAAGCCAAGAATCAGAGTGTAGAACAAGAGAATAAGAGAACAATAGAGTAATCGCTTTGATTTTTAGTGAATCCGGGTGATTAAATTCTGTCTCAAAGGGGAAAGGGGAGGGGTTTATATAGTAGTAGGAATCAAGCAAACAAACAAGGAAAACAATCAATCAAACATAAATATGGAAAGAAACTACCGTATGCTATCAGTAATGGAACAGGTTAAAGGAAAAGTATAAAATTCCGAACCCTAATTCGACAGAAATCAAGGAATCGACCAAAGGTTTTGGTGAATCGGCTTCATATCGCCTTGCCATGAATGTATATAGATGGAATAATGATCAGAATCAAAGGTTCAAACCACTTTGGTTCCATATCAGAAGGTCTTACTTGCCAAACTTAGGTAAGCACCTAAGTAACACCACAAACGGACGACCAGTACCAAAGGGCTTCAAACATGGTAAGAAAATAACGGTTGAATCCCATTATCAGTGGGATTAGGAGAGGGAATTAAGGGGAGGCGGCTAGGGTTCTTCATAAGAGATAAGGACAGGTTAAGAGCATATAGGGGAGGCGGGTTAGAGGGGAATGGGTTAGGGTTTCAGGTCTAAGGTAATTAAAAGGGTATGGTGATTGTAGACCGTTGATCTTGAAAGATCAACGGGCGAGATTAAGGGATAAGCGGGGCGGGTCGTTTGGAACGGGTATCGACCAGGTTAATTATAGGGGTCGTTTATATTGGGCTTTGGGGGGTTGGACTAGAGATTTGGGGTTTGTTTGGTCCAAATATTGGCTCAAAATTTGGGCAAGTCTTTAAATAAGAAATTAAGGGAAAACATATTTTAATAAAAAAAGTTAAATAAATTATAAAAATGTTATTTTTCCAAATTAATACCTTAAAACAATAGTATAAGATTATAAAAATGGATGATGTTATTTTGACCCTGAATAAAATGACAAATGCAATACAATTGTAAAATATAGGCTATTATTTCGAGATTGTGCAAATAGCCTGAAAATACTAATTTAATTATAAAACAATAGAGTAAAATACCTGAAGCAAATATTATAGATGACAAATAAGGATTTAGGTAATTGAGTCATCACAAAATATTTTGAAGGGATCATTAATAATTATTCATGCAATTTAAATACAAAAAATCAATTTAAAAGCTCTAAAAATTATGGAATATTATAGAAGATGCTTGCATAAATCTTATAAATTAAATAATGATGCAAGTTAATGTTTTGAAAGCATATACACTTATTTGCAAAAATATGAGGCAAAACTGGGTATCAACAGGATGATAAAGGATTATAATATCATAATCCTTCGTAACTCAAGCCACCTGCGCTGCCTCAACTTAAGATCCATCTACGTAAACAAATGTTGCAAGCTACGGTGATCAGTGTAAACCTCGTACGACACCCCATAAAGGTAATGCCTCCAAATATGAGAGCATGAACTATCACGGCCATCTCCAAATCATGAACATGGTAATTCTTCTCGTGGAGCTTCAGCTCACCTACACAACCCAAGCCAACGCGTGAAACATCGCAATACACAGTATATATCTCTAAACCAGAGGGCAACACTAACACCGGTATTGTAGTCAACGCAGTCTTGAGCTTCTTGAATATCACCTTGAAGTCATCAGACCATTTGAATGAAGCTTCCTTCTGGGTCAATTTAGTCAAAGGTGCTGCGATAGACGAGAATCCCTCCAATAATCGATGATAATAACCTTCTAACCCCAAGAAACTCCTGATCTCGGTCGCTGTGGTAGGGCGAGGAAAACTTTAACTACCTTGATCTTCCTGGAATATACCTTAATGCCCTCACCTGATACAACATGTCCCAAGAACGCCACAGAATCTAATCAGAACTCGCACTTGGAGAACTTAGCATATAGCTTCTATTCCTGCAAGGTCCAAAGCACTAACCTCAAATGTTGCTCGTGCTCCTCCATACTACACGAGTAGATCAATATATCATCAATGAAGACAATGACAAATGAGTCAAGATATGGCCTGAACACACAATTCATCAAATCCATAAATGCCATGTAACGTCCTAGCCAGTCATTTTGAGTGCTCATTTTATACTTTATAACTGCTATGTGACATACCGGGGTAGTTGGTTCGGGTCCGGTGAGGTTTCGAAATGAATTGAGACACTTAGTCTCATGGATAAAAACTTAAGTTGCAAAGGTTGACTGGATATGGAGTTATGTGTAGATGACTCCAGAATGGAGTTTTGATGGTTCCGTTAGCTCTGTTGGGTGATTTTGGACTTAGGAGCATGTTTGGATTGTGATTTGGAGGTCTATAGTTGAATTAGGCTTGAAATGTCAAATGTTGGAAATTTGAAAATTTGACCGATAGTAGACTTTGTGGTTACCGGGCTCGAATTTGAATTCTGGGGGTTGGCATTGGTCTGTGGTGTGATTTGTGACTTATGTGCAAAATTTGGGGTCAATCGGACGTGATTTGATGGGTTTTGGCATCATTTGTAGAAGTTGAAATTTTCTTAGTTTCAATAGGCTTGAATTGGGGTGCGATTCATATTTTTGATGTTGTTTGTGGTGATTTGGGGGCTCGACTAAGTTCGTATCGTGTTTTAAGACTTGTTGGTATAATTGGTTGAGGTCTCGGAGGCCTCGGGTTGATCTCGGATGGTTAACGGATCGAAAATGATACTTAGTACATTGCTGAAGCTAGGAGTTTTCTGGTGTGATCGCACCTGCGGGGGATAGGCCGCAGGTGCGATGCCATAGATGCGGCTGGATTTGTGCAGGTGCAGAACAGGGCTGGCCTGGGGCAGGGCGCAAGTGCGAGGGGTAACCGCATCTATGAGCCCGCAGGTGCGAGTAAGGCTCCGCAGATGCAGAGTTGAGGGGAGAGGTCTGTTTCCGCAGAAGCACCTCCGCCGGTGCGGAACCTGGAATGCAGATGCAAGCCCTGGGGATTTAAGTGATTTCCGCCGAAGCAGATTGTTTGAGCAAATGTGCGCTCGCAGAAGCGGGGATTTCGACCGCAGAAGCGGTTGATTGGCTTAGTGGCTTCCGCAGATGCGGATGATGGACCGCAAAAGCGGCTAAATTGGCTGTAGAAGTGAGAATGCTGGGTAGATTATTTAAAACGAGGGTTCCGTGATTTTCACCACTTTTAACATTTCAAGCTCGGGATTTGGCGATTCTTGAGAGTATTTTCAGTAGATTTCTTGAGGTAAGTCACTGGTGGTCCAATTTATTCAATAATTGTGTTTCCCCATTGATTTTCCCACCTAGTTTGTGTGCATTTTAGGTGGAATTTGGGAGTTTGAGGCTAGGGATTTGGAGAGATTGATTTGGGGATTTGGGTGGCGATATGGTGTCGGATTTTGGCAAATTTGGTATGGTTGGACTCGTGGTTGAATGGGCTTTCGGGTTTTGTGACTTTTATTGCGTTTCGAGGCGTGAGCCCAGGGGCCGGATTTTAAGTCGACTTTTGACTTTTGATTAAGAGTTTAGTATTTTCTTATGGAATTTATTCCTTTAGCCCGTGTTGATTGTATCGCATTGTTTGTGGCTATATTCGAGGCATTCAGAGGTCGTTTCGCGAGGCAAAGGTGTGTTAGAGTAGAGATTTGCCCGGATTGAGGTAAGTAACACTCCTAAACTTGGCCCTGAGGGTTCGAAACCACGAATTATGTGTTATATGATTGGTGTTGAGGAGACACACATGCCAAGTGACGGGTGTGTGGGCGTGCAGCGTAAGAACTGTGACTTGGTCGATTCCATAATTGTATAGTGGATTTATCTTGTTGATACCTGTGTTTTCATCATGTGATAAACTAATTGAGCTACCAATCTTGCTAGAGATCATGTTTAGGCTATTGCTGGTACTGTTGGGACCCATAGTGGTCGTTTCCTTATTGTTGACTCATTGACTACATTGCAATTTCGTACTCAGTCATATTTATTCATCGCATATCATATCTTAGTCTCCGTTACAATTTATTGTTATATCATATTATCATTTTCGGGCTAGTTTGACGACATTGTGAGCCCGAGAGAGAGACTAGAGAGATTGATGATTGAGTGAGGCCGAGGGCCTGATTGCGAGTGACAGTTTTGGGATCGGGCTGCACGCTGCAGCATGTTTACTGATTTATGCCTGGATCTGGCTTATTAGAGCGCTTGGGATGAGCGCTCTAATTATTTATATTTGGGGATGGACCTTCCCCTGGGCTGGGTTGGCCTTATAATGTACTGAGTGACTGATTGTCAATTGATGTATATATATGGGATGGATCTTCCCAGGGCTGGATTGGCCATACACAGTAAAGAGTGATTGAGTATTCTAAGAGTGTGAGTACACGAGGCTTTTAGCGTGGGGCATCACATTCAGCATGTGAATTGGCATGTAGATGTAGAGTGGTCAAACTCTTCATATCATTCAGAATTGATCTATTTTACTTGAATTGAGTTTAACTGTTGAACTTGAAAGCATGCCTACATTTCTGTACTATTATTTCTATATTGAACTGTACCTGTTGAGTTCGACCTTTTAGTCCAAAGGTTATATTTGTTGCTTATTGAGTTGGTTGTACTCACGCTATACCCTGCACCTCGTGTGCAGATCCAGGTGCTTCCGGTCACGATGACTGCTGAGTTGAGGAGTCCGGACCTTCGGAGATCATCGAGGTAGCTGCTTGGCATTCACAGACCTTGACTATCCTCCCTTATATTTCCTTTTATATTTCTGTTTTTGTTTCTAGACGGTGTACCAGACTATATCTTTATGTAGATGCTCATGTACTCGGTGACACCCTGATTTTGGGAGCGATTTTGTATTGAATTATGATTTCTTACTCTGTTTCTTTAAAAAGGTTTTCCTTAAATTTAACTGCTTCCGTATCTTTCAAAGCTTTAGAGTGTTGGAAATGTTTTAATAGTCCGCTTGCCTAGTACCATGATAGGAGCCTCCACGACGGGTTGATTTTAGGTCGTGACACACCACCACAGAGTTAGTCAAGCTGAAGGACATCACTAGCACCCTTTAGCTAATCGAGCAAATCATTATGCGTGGCAATGGGTACTTATTCTTGATGGTGAATTTGTTCAACTGGCAGTAATCAATGCACATTTGCATACTCCCATCCTGCTTCTTCAAAAATAACACCGGTGCTCCCAACGGCGACACACTTGGCCTGATGAATCCCTTCTCAAGTAACTCTTGAAGCTGCTCCTTTAACTCTCTCATCTCCTTTTGAGCCATGCGATAAGGCGAAGTAGAGATAGGTTAGGTGCCTAGCACCAAATCAATGCCAAAATCGATATACCGATTCGGTGGTATACCTGGTAGATCAATAGGAAATACATCAAAAAACTCTTGTACCACTAGCACTGAATCTATCGCCGGAGTCTCGGCAGTAGTATCCCAAACAAAGGCCAAATAGGCCAAACAACCCTTATTGATCATATGTCAAGCCTTCAAGAAAGAAATAACCCGACTAGAAGTATCAACTGACGAACCCTTCCACTCTAATTCAGGCAACTCAGGCATCGCCAAGGTAATAGTCTATGTATGGCGATCAAGAATGGAATGGTATGGAGACAGCCACTCCATGATAGGATAACCTCAAAATCAACCATATTGAGCAATAGAAGATCCGCTCTGGTCTCATAACCACAGAAAGTCACGACACAGGATCGGTAGACCAGATCCACAACAACAGAATCGCCCACTGGCGTGGATACATATAAAGGAACACCCAAGGACTCAAGAGATACATCCATCCAGATAAGGAGCAAATAGAGGAGAGACATAGGAATAATTAGACCCTAGATCAAATAGTACCGAAGCATCCCTACGGCAAACAGAAATAGTACCTATGATCACTACATCGGAGGCGAATGCCTTTGGCCAGGCTGTAAAAGCATAGAACCTAGCCATAGCGCCACTTGACTAGCCTCCACCTCTATGGCAAGCCCTACCCACCTGCCCTCTGCCTCTGGCCAGGCGGGCAGGCGGTACGATAATTGGTGTGATAATCACTAGCTGATGATCCTGCTGCACCACCTTGCCCCGAAGTTTGGGACAAAACCTTTTCACGTGGCCCAACTCCCCGCACTCAAAGCAAACCCTAAGAGTGGTGAATTGCTGACCCAAAGTCTGACCCTGATGGCCTCAATACCCACCAGATGAACCCTGAATAGATGACGGACGGTAATTACTCTATGTAATAACACTCAAGTAGGGTCGTGCTGGAGCACTCCGGGAAGGCGGTGGTGGTGAATGCATGAGCCTGCTAGACTGGCCCCTTATGAACTGACCTCTACCCCCAGGCGGGGCGCCACTGAATCTACTAGAATGCCAGTGTTGCTTATCTGTCACGCAAACTCTCTGCTGCACTTGTGGATACGTTAGATCCTCCGAGATATATCCACCGCGTACTGGAAGGAAGTACCCATCTCTGCCTCACGGGCCATAGAAACCTGAATCTCAGGGTGAAGACCTGCAATAAACCTCTCCACCCTCTCTGTATCCATGGGGAGTATAATAGCTGCATGGCGAGACCGGTTAGTGAATCTTGCCTCGTAGTCGGTTACAGATATATGATCCCTGACAGAGCTGCACGAACTGATCCCGAAGCTCCTATCTCTTTGAAGGTGGTATGTACTTCTCTAATAATATATGCGTAAACTGATCTCAAGTCAAGGGAGGTGAACCTGTTGGCCTCCTATGGAGGTAATCCTGCCAGCATTTGTGGGCCTTGCCCTCAAGCTGAAATGTGGTGAAGTCCACCCCGTTTGACTCCAATATTCCCATGTTATGTAACCCTTCCTTGCACCAGTCAATGGAATCCTATGGGTCCTCTGATTGTTCACCCCCAAAGGCAGGATGACAAAGCCTGG
This sequence comes from Nicotiana otophora, assembly GCA_000715115.1. NCBI lineage: Eukaryota > Viridiplantae > Streptophyta > Magnoliopsida > Solanales > Solanaceae > Nicotiana > Nicotiana otophora. The sequence continues at coordinate 16,275 of AWOL01S0007310.1, forward strand.
TCCATCTGTCCAACCGCTTCTGCTGCTCAACGGTCGGTGTTGGTTTGGGCTCTAGTATAACCGCTGTAACTGGCTGAGCTCCTCCCACAGGTAGTACACCTGGGGTTTGATAAATGGCAGCACCTGCCCTAGAGCCTGAGCGGTAGGGGTCTGTGCTCCCCCTCCCGCCTGAGATGTGGCTGGGTCCGTTAGAAATAAACCAGTATGTGCCATAGAATCCATTAACCGTAGCATACGACCCATGACCTCCTAAAATTTTAGTGCAATCATTAAAACAGTCGGGGCCAGCTCAGTTGCAGGCACCTCGTCCTGCTCCTCTGGGTCCACTAGTGGTACGACGAGAACAACTCTAGGAAGCCCTCGTCCTCTAACAGGAGTTGGAGCCCTCCCCCAGCCTCTGCCTCATCATCTAGCAATATGGGGAGCAGCTCCTCTACCGCCGGGTACATCTGCTGCGCGCGTTCTCACCATCTGTGATAGAATAAGAGAAAGATACTTAGCACAACATTAACCGCACTGATCCGCAAGACTCTATTAGGCCTACTCATGATGTGTGAAACCTATGTGAACCTATTGCTCTGATACTAAGCTGTCACGACCCAAAACCTATAATAGGTTGCGATGGCACCTAACGTCGCCGTTAGGCAAGCCTAATAGAGTCTTGCAGATCAGTGTGTATCTAGTCTAATCTCAAAGTAGTAGTAATGAGGGGTCAACTTGACACTTACTGGTGGTCAAATAGTAATAAAATACATAAGGTATACATGGAGGACGCATAACAAGTAGCAACGAAACTATTAAAACATTAATAGTAAATCTCCAACATGGATCTATATAAAGTCACTAAAATGTCATAACCAGCCTCGAAGGCACAACTCAGCTGATATCAAATCAAATCAAATCAAATCTCAAGTGTTATGCACGAGTTTGCCGAGGCGACGATCCGATCCCATAGGAAAAGTGATACTTAGTATTGCCGAGGCGATCGACCCGATCCCATAAGAATAGTGATACATAGTATCGCCGAGACGAACAACTCGATCCCATAAGAATAGTGTTACCATATTGTCGAGGTGAATGGCCAGATCCCATAAGAGTAATTTACTTCACTGCCGAGGTGAACGACCCGATCCCATAAGAGTAGAGAAACTACCTCACTCGTGGAAGTACATGCGAGATGAGAAGACACAGATCTATTATTCGTCAATTATTCCAAAATTTTCCAAAGTAAGAGGCTCAATCAATATTTAATTCTAACCTCAATCTCAGTCATAAATTAAGGAAATGAAATACACAGGGTAAATACAAATAACACATTTAAGGCATGATGTGAAGCTAATTCTACTCGAAGATAATATGAATATAGCTACGTACGGATTCCCGTCACCTCGTGCATACGTAGATCCCAAAACAAGTAGCACCCAACAATTAATTCACCCAAGGAGATAATTCCCTCTTATAAGATTAGGCAAGAGACCTACCTCTCTCCCAAGCTCACTACTCGGCTCTTCAACAACACTAATTGCCTTAAATATGTGCCGAGCAATTCAAAACTAGACAAAGTCTGTACAAACTAATGAATATACGCTTAAAAGTTCATAATTTAACTATTAATGTAATTACCCAACCCAATTTGGAAAATTCCTAAAAGCCACCCCCAAGCCCACGTGCCCGAATTCCGAAAATGTTAGTAAATAAATGTTACCCATAACCTTACGAATTCAATTATATAATTTATACTCAATTCCATTATCATTTTGTGGTCTAATCCCATTTTTACTAAACCCTTGATTTTTCAACATAATCCTATAATTTCCACAATTTATATGTTAAAATCTACCCATAATCTATGTATTAAACCCACATTATGTAGAGGCTACTTACCTCAAAATGCTAGGTGAAAAATCCCCCTCCAAGAGCTCCAAAATCGTCCAAGCAAGTTGAAAATAAGCGAAAATGACCAAATCCCATTTTAAAACAAGTCACTACCCAGGCACTCCTTCTATACGATCACGGAAGAGGACACGCGATCGCGAAGGCAAACGCATGCCGCGCCCAGAAAATGTTCTTCGCCTTTGCGATAGGGGCCTCATGAAAGTGAAGCCTTGCCTAGCCAGTGCTTTGCAAATGCGGCCCTCCCTTCGTGAATTTGAAGGGAAATCACCAGCTGACCCCCAAATTCCATTCCTTCTACACGAAAGCGGTATGTCATTCGCGAACGCGAACGCCGTAAGTCCTTCGCGAACGCGAAGACCACTGGCCCCAGGCCTTCACGAACGCGACCCATTCTTCACGAATGCAAAGTACAAAAATACCCAGCCCTAGTTCTTTCACCCCAAACGCGATACCACCTCCGCGTTCTTGAAGAAGGAAACTAGAACTAGTATTTTTGTCATTCTGGACTTAGCTCTGAGTGATCCGAAACACACCCGAGCCACCCGGGACCCTGTCAAAATGCACCAACAGGTCCATAAATATAATACGGACCTTCGCGAAGCCTCCAAACACATAAAACAACATTGAAACTAAGAATCACACCCTAAAACCAAGTTGATCAACTTATGAACTTCAAACTTTTTCAACTAGCTCCAAACGCGATGAATCATACTTAGACAACTCAGAATGAAGCTAAATTTTGTGCAGAAATCATAAATCGCCATACGGACCTATTCCAATGCTTGAAAACTCAAACGGACATCGATAAGACCAATATCCACTTCAAGTCAAACTTGGAAATTCAAGAACCTTCAAAAATGCAAACTTCTAACAATAAACACTAAAACACTCCCGGCCCACTCGAAGCTCGATATGAACATATGCCCAAGTCAAATATTATCATACAAACCTATTAGAACCTTCAAATCCGGGTTCTGAGGTCGCTTACTAAAAATGTTGACTCAAGTCAAACTTGGCCACCTTAGGCCACTATTATGGAACTCAGTGTTCCAAATTCAACCCGAACCCTTCTTAAACCAAACCAACCAACCCCGCAAGTCATAAAATAGTAAAACGACATACGAGGAGTCTTAAATAGGGGAACGAGGATCTAGAAAGTAAAATGACCAGTCGAGTCGTTACACTCATGTACTTGTGACTCCACATCTTGGGATGGTTTACGTTAGATATTGGTTTTAGACGTATTATGTTTATCCCCAAATTTCTTTTACGCTATGTTATTATCCTGCTTTTGGTCATTTATTGCATTTATTTTGTATTTAATTGTTGTGTGTTAGCTTGCTTAGCAAGCGATATTAGGCTCCATCACGACCCCCATTGGTTAGGATTTTGGGCCGTGACACTTTAAATGCATGTGTATATTCCTTTATACCAATTGTATTTGGGAAAAATACTAAATGGTCGGCCGAAACTAATTGTATTTACTAGCCAAAATATCACGATCCAAATCTAATAATAGGTCGTGATGGCGCCCAACTATGCTACTAGGCAAGCCAACACATAAACCTCCACTTAACTGTCCATTTTAATTTTCAAAATTAGGAATTTCATTAAATAAATAGAATAAAATCTAGTACTCATAGAAACCTATGCTTTTTCTTATCAAATTTTCAATATAAATAAATCATAAAGTGAAATGATAATAATAAGGTGAAATAAAATAATGAACATCCACTAGGAACCCCCAAAATCCGGTATCACAAGAGCAAGAGCATCTACTAGAACAATACAACACTACTACAACATCTGTCTGGAATATAAAATAGACAAGATATAATAACTAAATAAGATGGAGACTCGGTGTGCTGCGAATCGTAGCGTAGAATGCAGCTAGCTCACCATAAAGTCCCCTCAACAGCTGCGCCAATGCGCCAATGCGCCAAGATGACCACCTAAGGTACATTCTTAAGTACCTGCACATTCAGTGCAAAAGTGTAGCATGACTACGTAAAATCAACGCGTAACTAGTAAGTATCTAGCCTAACCCCGAAGAGGAGTAACGAGGGGTTGACATTGACACTTACTAGTGGTCCAATAAATAATATATAATAAGGACACAAGTATGAAACATAGTAAGTAAATAGTGAGAACATGTATAGGCAAATAATACAGCCTATAAATGAATAATTAACACAAAGTCCTCAATCATCTGATACCTACACAAATGGAATACGTAATGGTCAACACCAAATAAATGGTCACATCTCAAGTCAAGAAACTCATGAGTATGCGGACTCCTTATCAAGTATTTCGCCCGATTCTGCCGAGGCGAGCGGCCCGATCCCATAATAGTGTGATACATAACCCTACCGAGGCGAACAGTCTGATCCCATAAGAATATGATACATGATACTACCAAGGCGAACGACCCCATCCTATAATAGTATTACTGAGTCATTCAGCCCGATCCCATTAGAATCTAAAACTTTGACGGGTCACTAACCCCACTCATGAATATACATGTGAGTTATAAAATTGAAGAAAAACTATTGGACGAATACGCCCAACGCAGAAAAATCTGTAAAGGAAAGTACAATTTCCACGGCTAATCAGTTAGCTCATCAAGTATCTAAAATAGCAACTCTGATACTCTATGCGAGTCTAGTCTCAGGAAAAATGTGCATTAAAGCATTTAAACAGGCAAGAATAACTCAAATAGTACAATTAAAGCATGTTGTGAGTCTAAGTCTACCCGGACATAACCAGGAATTCTAGCATACACACGGACACTCGTCACCTGACGTGCCTAGATCCCACAACATGTAGCACATAATAAATATAACACCTACGGGGTAAATTCCCACTCACAAGGTTAGACAGGAGACTTATCTCGCTCCGAAATCCGATAACTGGCTCCAACACCTCTCTAACTCCTCAAACTGATGTCAAACGATCTGAAACTAATCAAACAACGTGTAACCAATCAAAATATACTCCAATACTCGTAATTTAACAATTTATAACAATTTACAACTCCGCTCGAAAAGTCAACATAGTCAATCCCCGGGCACACATGCCCGGATTTCAAAAATTATCTAAAATAAATATTACCCTTAACTTATATAGTATATATCCAAAATATCATCCAATTTCGTCCATGAATTGACCATCAAATCATGGATTAACCATTTCTCAACTTTAGGGCTGAAAATCTCAATTTTTACAATTCAAGCACATATAAAAATAATAAACAACGGAAATAATCATGGAAAAACATCAAAATTAAGGTTAGATATTTACCCCCTTGTTGAGACAAGAACAACACAGTGAAAATCGCCTCAAAGGGAGCTCTAGAATTCAAGATATGGTCAAAATAGTAAAATGCTCGGTCTAGCCATTTAAAACACTACCCAGGTGATTTTTGTTCTTTGCCTTCGCGGGACACTTTCGCGTTCGCTAAGAGCAACTTTTCGCATTGACCGGTCAACCTAGAAATCCTTCTTCGCCTTCGCGGAAGCTCTCTCGCCTTGGGTATATAGTACCCTTTATACCCAAAGAAACGACTCTGAAATATCAAATGAGAGCGCGACACAACCCAAATATATCTGAAACACACCCGAGGCCTCGGGGACCCCTTCCAATCACACAAACCAGTCCCAAAACATAACACAAACCTACTCGAGGCCTCAAATCACACCAAACAATATCAAAATCATGAATCACACATCAATTCAAGCCTAATGAACTAATGAACTGTTAAACTTCTAAAACTCATGCCGAACCATACCAAATCAACCCGGAATGACCTCAAATTTTGCATGCAAGTCCCAAATGTCAAAACATACCTATACAAATTCCCGGAACCATAATACGGATCTGATAGCAACAAAGTCAAATCTCGGTCAAACCTATCAACCTTCTAAACCTTCAATCTTCCAACTTTTTCCAAAAAGCATCAAATCAACCTACGGACTTCCAAATCCAAATCTGGTCATACGCCTAAGTCCAAAATCATCATCCGAACAACGAAATCGTCAAAACTCCAATCCGAGATTGCTTACTCAAACGTCAAACCTTGGTCAACTCTTCCAACTTAAAGCTTCCAAACCAACTCTGATCTTCCCGAAAATCTAATCCAACTACACGTGCAAGTCATAATACATGAAGTGAAGCTACTCAAGGTCTCAACCCACCGAACGACATGTTAGAGCTCAAAACGAAAGGTAGGGCTGTTACATTCTTCCCCATTTAAACATGCGTTCTTCCTCGAACGTGCCAAGAACCATTCCAGAGTTTCCCAAAATCACGGTTTAACACCTCGTGCACCTACCCGTGCCACTACACCCCATATGAGCTCATTAGCTCAAGCCAGACTGAAGATCCATCCCGCTACCTTAACCCACAAGCTTTAGAACCAAATTCCAACATCCAGAATTCACTACTAGGTCTTATTCTATCATACGCACGCCGTATCAATCTCAACACGATATACCAAAACATGATCATGCACCCATGCTGAATTCACACAATGCACCGCATAATTAATATGCTCATAATAACATCCTCCAACCACAATAGCTACCAATTCACGAACACGATGCCAGTAATATACCTCATAACGCATATAAGCCCCTTTTACAACTCTCGCAATACTGCAACGACGAAAGAGATATGTAGAAACTCATAACCACCTGCCAAATCAATAACTCATGGAGTCTTTACGCTTGGCGAGAACCATTGCCTCATTCTGAACTTATTAGTGACATTTTCCATCTAATATACATTATAAAATCTGATTGCACTAATTCTAGGTCCAACAACCTCGTCTCACCCAGTACAAGTTGCTCAGGCAATAAGCCACCTCAAATACCGCCTAAAATCTCATACGATATCGTCAATGTGCCAACAAGCCATGACTCGAATATGACCTATAATGAATAACGAACCCCAATACAAGAATATCCGGTCTGCGCAACAAATAAAAACAACCAAACAAATGCTATGAACCTATCTCAGAGATGAAATACAAAACACACAATATAAGTATAAGGACCGTACTCAACATCTCACTATTATAGCGCGCATCCCGATCTAAACATCATACCCGTGGCGGCGTGCCATCCGATCCACACATAACAATCAATAAGGAAATACACATCGAGCCAAAATGCTCATACCCACGAAATGCTCGAATATCGACCACAAGCACGCCAAATGCATAAACACAACCCTGGGGAGACAGATAGAGCCATGCGCTACAATATGCCAAGCACCACTAAGGTGCAATAAACGACCTACATCTCGAGAGCCATCTCGCTTACATAACACCACAAGCTACACAGGATCTTAACACATGTGTGAATAATCAAGTCGTCTCACAACCCACATAACATAGAGTAGCACCTGAAATATGCGAAGGTAGGAATATCATCCACCACGCCCGAAGAATGAGTAGGAAGGACATGAAGACATAAGATTCAATGAAATCAAACCTCACAACGAGGAATAAAGAAGGGAAGTTCTCCTAACAATAGGTCGTGATGGCGCCCAACTATGCTGCTAGGCAAGCCAACACGTGAACCTCCACTTAACTGTCCATTTTAATTTTCAAAATCAGGAATTTCATTAAATAAATAGAATAAAATCTAGCACTCATAGAAACCTATGCTTTTCTTTATCAAACTTCCGAATATAAATAAATCATAAAGATGAAGTGATAATAATAAAGTGAAATAAAATAATGAACATCCACTAGAAACCCCCAAAATCCAGTATCACAAGAGCATGAGCATCTACTAGAACAATACAACACTACTACAACATATGTCTGGAATATAAAATAGACAAGATATAATAACTGAATAAGATGGAGACTCTGTGTGCTACGAATCGTAGTGTAGAATGCAGCTCACCATAAACTCCCCTCAGCAGCTGCGCTAATGTGCCAAGGTGACTACCTATGGTACACGCCTCAGTACCTGAATATTCAGTGCAGCAGTGTAGCGTCAGTACGTAAATCAACACGTACCCAGTAAGTATCTAGCCTAACCCTGAAGAGGAAGTGACGAGGGGTCGACATTGAAACTTACTAGTGGTCCAATAAATCAGATATAATAAGGTAGACAAGTATGAAACATAGTAAGTAAATAGTGAGAACAGATATAGGCAAATAATACGGTCTACAACTGAACAATGAACACAAAGTCATCAATTAGCGGATACCTTTTCAAATGGAATACGTAATGGTAAACACCAGATCAACAGTCACATCTCAAGTCAGGCAACTCATGAGTACTCAGACTCCTTATCAAGTATTTCGCACGATTCTGTCGAGGCGAGCGACCCGATCCCACAAGAGTATCATACAACTACTGTGGCGAACGACCCGATCCCATAAGAGAGTGATACATAATCCTATCGAGGCGAATATTCTGATCCCGTAAGAATATGATACATGATGGTGCCGAGGTGAACGACCTGATCCCACAAGAATATGATACATGATATTGCCGAGGCAAACGTTCTGATCCCATAAGAGTATTGCTGAGGCATTCAGTCTGATTCCATTAGAATATGAAACTTTGACGGGTCACTAAGCGCACTCACGAATATACGTGTGAGTTATAAAATTCAAGAAAAACTATTGGACGAATACGCCCTACGCAGAAAAAATCCGTAAAGGAAAGTACAATTTCCACGGCTAATTAGTTAGCTCGTCAAATATCTAAAATAGCAAGTCCGATACTCTACGCGAGTCTAGTAGCAGGCTAAATGTAAATTAAAGCATTTAAACATGCAAGAATAACTCAAATAGTATCATTAAAGCATGGCGTGGGTCAAAGTCTACTCGGGCATAACAAGGAATTCTAGCATACGCACAGACACTCATCACCTCATACGTGCGTATCTCCCACAATATGTAGCACATAACAAATATAACAGCTACGGGATAAATTCCTACTCACAAGGTTAGACAGGAGACTTACCTCGCTCCGAAATCCGATAACCGCCTCCAACGCCTCTCTAACTCCTCAAGCCGATGCCAAATGATCCGAAACTAAACAAAGAACATGTAAACCAATCAAAATATACTCCAATACTCGTAATTTAACAATTTATAATAATTTCCAACTCCGCTCAAAAAGTCAACATAGTCAACCCTGGGGGCCCACATGCACGGATTCCAAAAATTATCGTAAATAAATATTACTCTTAACTTATATAGTATATATCTAGAAAATCATCCAATTTTGTCCATGAATTGATCATCAAATCATGGATTTATCATTTCTAGCAACTTTAGAGCTCAAAATCTCAATTATTACAATCCAAACACGAATAAAAATATAAACAACGAAAATAACTATAGAAAAACATCATAATAAAGGTTATATACTTACTCCCTTGTTTAGAGGAGAACAATGCCGTGAAAATCACATCAGATGGAGCTCTAGAACTCAAGATATGCTCAAAATAAAATGCTCGGTCTAGCCATTTAAAACACTGCCCAGGTGATTTTTGTTCTTCGCCTTCGCAGACACCGTCGCATTCGTGAAGAGTAATTTTTTTTCATTGAACGGTCAACTCAGAAATCATTCTTCGTGTTCGTGGAACATCCCTCGCGTTGGCGAAGAACAAAGGTTCGCACCAGAAACCAGCAATCTTTCCCGATACGGAAATGGGCATAACTCTCTCACACAACCTTAGAATTCGTCGATTATTGTTGCTATAGTTCCATAATTACGATACAGATATAATGGTTTAATCTAATCAAAAATTAAAAGTTGTTTTCTCAGTATAGTACCCTTCATACCCAATGAAACGATGTCGAACCATCAAATAAGAGTGCGACACAACCCAAACACATCTGAAACACACCCGAGGCCCCCGGGATCCCGTCCAATCACACAAACCAGCCTCAAAACATAACACAAACCTACTCGAGGCCTCAAATCACACCAAAAAATCAAAACCATGAATCACTCATCAATTCAAACCTAATAAACTTTTCAACTTCTAAAACTCATGCGGAAACATACCAAATCAACCCGGAATGACCTCGAATTTTGCATGCAAGTTTCCAAATGACACAACAGATCTATACCAATTCCCGAAACCATAATCTGGATCTGATATCAACAAAGTCAATACTTGGTCAAACCTATCAACCTTCAATCTTTCAGCTTTTGCCAAAAAGCATCAAATCAACCTACGGACCTCCAAATCCAAATCCGGTCATATGCCTAAGGCCAAAATCATCACCCGGACATAACGAAATTGTCAAAACTTTCATTCGTGATCGTTTACTCAAAATTCAAAACTTAGTCAACTCTTCCAACTTAAAGCTTCAGAATTGAGATTTATTCTTCCAAACCAACTCTGACTTTCCCGAAAATCTAATCCGACTACAGGTGCAACTCATAATGCATGAAGTGAAGCTACGCAAGGACTCAAACCGCCAAACGATATATATATATATATATATATATATATATATATATATATATATTATACGTATATAATACATATATAATACAAAAAATATATTTTTTTGGCTATTAATTTTGGGAGTAGCAAAAACATATATTTCAATTTATATTCAGGAATAGATCTTACTCCAATTATTGTGCTGAAATGGCTGTTACAATACAAATTCTTATATTAATTTGAAGAAAAACATCAAACGACTCACCATATATATGGTAAATGCAGTTAACACTTAATTTGAAATTCTTTTGTGCATACCGTTATGCAAGTGAAGATATGTTTCAACAACAAATATGATGATTTTGTTTTCTAGACTATTTATTAGTTATATTTTGTGTTAGAATGATATTTGTATCACTTCTCGTACTCTTAGTAAGGTTAAGTCGATGTCTAATTTATATGTATGTTTCAAAATTTTATTTTCATCAAAGTAATACAAGAAAAGAATAACATTCTAAGGAAAATATTATCTGTCTTGTCAACATTTAATATATATATCTGGGGTAGGGAAAGGGAAATCAGAGATGATTATAACGTAAATGTGCTAATCGGGTTGTGTCATCCTATTTATAAGCCCCCGTTCGATCCGGTATAGCTCAAGTCAGCCCGATCCAATAACAAGTGGCGGGATGAGTTGTACAACTGGTTGGTCTGGATAGGGCGGGCCTTTGTTTGTTATCGATGCACCGGAGCCTGGTTGGCCCAGTGAGGAACTATCGGTTCCTTACCAGGTTCTAGCCTGGCCTGGCTCGGTTAACGTTAATATTTTTAAAGAAAATATAACTGTTGCCAAAGGTCAAAATCTGGGGTGATCGTTGGCCAATGGATATCTAATAGCCTCCACCCTTAATAATTATTAAATTATAAGTTTAACCTTTTAAAAATTATAAATAGCTTCCCTCTTCTTTATTTTTTCTCACAACAAACTCTCAGTCTTTACATTCTCTCGTAAATTGCTAATTTGCTATCAGTTAATTGCTATTACAAGTTTATTTTAATTTTATTTACGGTAACTACTATACAAATTACAAATTATCAAGTGAAGACTTGAAGTGTGCTATTGCAATTTGCAGGTTTCAAATTTCCAATTTAGTCTGGTGTTCCGGTACACTCATTTCATCTCTCTCTCTCTCTCTCTCTCTCTTCTTTGGTGATTATATTTATTTTACTATATAGAATTATTAATTTGGTTATTTTAATTTAATGTTCACAATGAAAACTCTTAGAGAAACAAAAAAAGCGTGTAGTAGGGGTGGTAATGGTAGGAGTAAAAAAATAAAGGATAGTTCTTCTACTAATTTTACGCATATTTCTGAAATTCGCTAGAAAATATAAATGTAGATTATAAACAACTATAAGAAGATTATGGCATATATGGTGTAACGACCCGGCCAGTCGTTTTGAGCACTTGCACATTCGTTTGGCAGTTTAGGGTCTTGATTAACTTCATATGAAGTATTAGAATTTGCGTGTATGGTTGGTTTCGATGTTCGAGAGGTTTGAGATTGATTTGGATGAGAAATTCTCTATTTGGAATCTTTAAGTTAAAGAGTTGACCAACATTTGACTTTTATAGAAACGGTCTCAGATTCGTGTTTGGAGGATTCCAATAGGTTTGTATGATGATTTTGGACGTCGTCGTATGTGTGGATTTGGATTTGGAGGTTCCTAGGTTGATTTGGCTCTTTTTAGCAAAAGTTGGCGATATCAAGTTCATTGTTTCAGAAGTTGAAATAGGTTTATTTTGTCATTTGGAACTTGTGAGGAAAGTTTGGTCTAATTCCAAGTGTAGGATTCAGACTCGTTCGACAATGTTTGAAGATTTAAAAGTTAAGAGAATGATCTTGGTCTTCGGTTCTTGGTTTTGATATTATTTATGATGTTTTAAGCTTTTGGATACGTTTGGATAATTTATTTGGACATGTTGTTAGTATTGAATGGGGTCCCCGGGGCCTCGGGTGTGATTCGGGGTGGTTTTAGACCATTTTGATAATGTTTGAGCTGCTGGTTTTTATCAAGTATCAATATTATTCACGTTTGCAGCCAACGCAACGGGTTCACGAAGAGTAATTGTAGAGCTGGGAGGCATTGTACTTTGCGTTCGCGGTTGTTGGGCAATTTGTGCTCCGCGTTCACGTCTGGAAGTCGCGATCGCGATGGTGTACAGGTTTGGCAGACTTGGTTCATCAGTTTTGTGAGGGTGATTCCACGAACGCGAAGGCTTGTTTGGGGGTAGTGTTAATTTGTTCTTCGCGATCGTGAAGGCTATTCCGCTATCGCGGTGTATATAACTAGTTAGTGCATATAAGTTGTCATTTTCGGACTTTGAGCCTATTTTAACATATTTTGAGATTGGGAGCTCGGATTAAGGTGAGTTTGAGGCGATGTACACCACTTGGATTTAGGGTACCTGTTCTTGTCTTGGATTTTTTCATTATTCACGATTCCATCCTTGATTTTAACATTTTATTGGTGAACCTAAGAGAGGAAAATTGGGGTTTTGGCATAACTTTTTCAAAGTGGAAAATTTAGATTTGAATATCGATTCAGAGTTAGATTTGGATGAAACTTTCATGGTTGGACTCGTATTCAAATGGATTGTCGAAATTTGTGAGTTTTGCCGGGTTCCGGAGTGTGGCCCCCAGCTTGACATTTTGGTTGACTTTGAGTATTTGATTAAATATTTGACCTTTATCATTTGGGTTTGATCCCTATGGAATTATTTGATGTTATTGAGTTATGTTTGACAAGATTCGAACCATTAGGAGTCGATTCGCGCGGGATGACATTTTTGGAGTATTTATTTAGCTTGTTTCAGGTAAGTGTCCAGTCTAGATTTGGTTGAGGAAATTTTTTCTACTCATTAATATTGTTTCTACATGCGGGGGTGATGTATATATGACGTGATGAGCATACATACATGTGCCGTGAGTGTTCATGCTCGGGGTAGATCCTAGCTCACTCTATGCTTTAGTTTTTTGTTTGCTCTTCTTGATTCTATGTATTGTTCTATTAATTTACTACGTGAGCAAAATAAACCATGCTAGAGTAATGTTGAGACTATTGGTACCTCATTTTGAACGTGTTTAGCAAACCTTGAGACTTATGCTATATTTGCCTCTGAGATAGATGCACGTATGTTATAGACACACATCCCTACTTGTTCTTGCGTTGTGCTTTGACTAGGGGCGTGTACACTCTATGATATATATGTGATCCTTTGTATGACTACTTGAACTTGTTTTCCATAATTAATTTAGTCGTAGTCATGTCTTATCCGCATTTTATTGTTATTATGTCCTTGTGCACTTTATTGATGAGTTATGCGGATATGCCTATTGATGATAACTTGTTATCTTGCATTGTTGTGCTAATTGTGGCGCATGTGAACACGTTGTGTGGAGTATAAGGGTCAATCTTACTGTTGATGTTGTGCGGCGTATAAGGGTGGCATTTCACTGTTGATATTATGTGGTGTATAAGAGTGGCATTTCATTGTTGATGTTGTGTTAAAATAAGGGTGGCATTTCACTAGCAAAATAAGGGTGGCGATATGCGCAGGTGGCAAAATAAAGGAGGCCTTTCATTGTTATGTGCATGCGGCGAAATAAGGGTGGCATTGCGGGGATGTTGTGTGATGGCCTGGGGGCGATTTCCATTATTTATGTTTATGTGGTGGTACAAGGGTGACATTCTTGAATATGCATGTGACTTCTTTATGTGTGTCATGAATTTTTACATGTCCTGTTCCGTTGAATTTAACATGCTAATATATGCCTCTAGTTTTACTTGATTATTTGATTGTCAAGAGGGAATTATATATGTGGAGTTGATGTTTCATATTTATTTGAGTTGTTGATAGCATATCAGATTGACGTGATAAGGAATTGTCATCATGCATTGATATGTTGGGTTCTTGAAAGGTTGTCTTGAACGTCTTAAGTGGTATTTGATACGGAATCGAATCATGTTGGGCCCAGATTTACAGTTATGTATAGGTATTGGGCACAAATATTATGTGGTGCATTCCTCTTGTGATCGGAGTTGGTGCAAGTTGTAATTGTTGAATATGTCTAATTAGTAGAGTGTGTTTATTACCCTATCCAGTTGTGCACCTTTACTGTTGATATTTATTATTTTGTAACTATCTTTCTGGAATATTTTCTCTGTATTACACATGTTATTGAGCTGCACAGGTTTTGTAAGTGAGTATCTTTTGACTTAAAAGCCTCGCCTCTGCTTCTCTGAGGGTAGTCAAGATACTTATTGAGTATGGGGTCGGTTGTACTCATACTACACTTCTGCATCTTGCGTGTAGATTGTAACGACCCGAACGGTCGTTTTGAGCATCTGCACTCTGTTCAGCTATTTGAAGTCCCGAGTAGCTTCGTATGATGTATTATGACCTGTGTGAAGCGTCGGTTTTGGTTTTTTTAGGTGATTCAAAATTTATTTGGAAGAATGATTCTCAACTAGGAAGCTTTAAGTTGAAAGAGTTGATCAAGTTTGACTTTTGAGTATTTGATCCCGAAATGGATTTTTGATGGTTCCGTTAGCTTCATATGGTGATTTCAGACTCGGGCATATGCCCGGATTCTAAATTGGAGGTCCCAAAGTGATTTGGCGTAATATTCCGAAAACTTTTAACTTTGAAAAGGTTTGAATTCCCAAATTTGTCCATAAATGTATTTTTGTTGATACCTAGTCTCGATTTGGATTCCGAGAGTTTGAGCAGCTTCGTAATAATATTTATGACTTGTGTGCAAATTGCAAAGTTATTTCGAGGTGCGTAGGCAAGTTTTCCGTTAGTGTTTAAAAAATTAAAAGTTTTAATTTTATAAAGCTTGAATTCGTTGTGATTCGTAGTTTTGATCTTATTTTTATATTTTGATCGCTCGAGCAAGTTCGTATCATATTTTAGGAATTGTTGGTATATGTGTTTAGGATCCCATGGGGCTCGGGTGAGTTTAGAATGGGTTTTTAACGCGTTTGGTGTTTTGGCATTGTTTTGAGCATAAGCATATAATGATCCAAAGGTCCATTTTTAGTTCTAGAGATCGGAATTCTATTTTGAGACTTTCGGGAGTTTGATAATGATTTATATGAATGATCTGGAATGTTTGGTCTAATTTTATTAAGTCGCAATTGAGTTTTTACTGCGAAGCATGAGTGAATTATTTAACGAGTGAAGTTGTTATCGCTTTGAGCAAATGAGCTCAGAATTGAGTTTTGACTGAATGATTAGGTTCGTATTATTATTTGTGACTCATAGGAGCAATAATCATCGAATTCCGAGTTCATATGAGGGAGTTAGAGTCTTTTTAGTGAAAAATAAATTGCTGGTGCAAGTAAGATCTGATGCGCACCTTTAGCGACTAGATTTGGTACTGTAGCGACGGGTATTGGACTTTTAGTGACCACCTTAGTGTTTTTATTGTGCAGTTTTTTTATAAGTTCATTTCAACATTTTTGAGATGTAACGACCCGGCCGATCGTTTCGAGTGTTATAGCCTCGTTTCCCTAATTCCTGCTTTCTTTTGTGCTTTTCAGCTATATTATGATATACCGTGTTAGTTGGTTCGGGTCCGGAGTGGTTTCGGAGTTGATTGAGAGACTTAGTCTCTAAAGTAGAAGCTTAAATTGGAAAAGTCAACTGGATGTTGACTTATGTGTAAACGATCTCGGATTTGAATTCTGATGGTTCTATTAGCTTCGTTAGGTGATTTTGGACTTAGGAGCGCGTCTGGAATGTGATTTTGAGGTCCTTAATAGAATTAGGCTTGAATTGGCGAAAGTTGAAAATTTGGCTATTTTGGTCGGCAGTGGAAAATTTGATATCGGGGTCAGAATGGATTTCTGGTAGTTGGAGTAGGTTCGTGGTGTCATTTGTGACGTGTGTGTAAAATTTGAGGTCATTCGGACGTGGTTTGGTTGGTTTCGGCATCGGTTGTCGAATTTGGAAGTTTAGAAGTTCTTAGGCTTGAATCCGAGGGTAATTTGGTGTTTTGATCTTGTTTTGAGTGTTTCGAAGGTTCGGCTAAGTTCATACTTTGATATATGACTTGTTGGTATGATTGGTTGAGGTCCCGAGGGACTCGGGTTGATTCCGGGTGGTTAACGGATTGTTTGATGTTGGAAAATGCAGCTAAAGCTGCTGCTACTGATATTTCTGCACTTGTGGAGGGGGAGCCGCAGGTGCGCGTGGGAGTTCGCAGGTGCCGATGGAGTTGAAGTAGGCTGGGTCCGCAGGTGCATAGGGGAGGTCGCATATACGGGTCCGCAGATGCGGATAGGTGCCCGCAGAAGCGGAAGTGAGGAGATCAGACAGCGTCCGCAGGTCCGAGGTCTTTTCCGCACCTGCGTGCTAGCATATGCAGATATGGAACACATGTACGAAGTTGGGGGGATTAATGATTTTCCGCAGGTGCACATATTTGGCCACAGGTTTAGAAAGCCCTGGGCAGAAAGTATAAAAAGAACACTTCGAGAATTTTGGTTGATTTCCACAAATTTTCAAGTCGGTTTTTGGAGCTTTTGGAGTGATTGTTGAAGGGGATTCAAGGGTATTCACTGAGGTAAATTGCTTGAGCTCTATTATCATTAGCTATGGTGTTTTCCCATTAATTTCTCACCTAATTAGTAGGATTGTTGGAGTGAAATAAGGGGTTAGGACTTGGGATTTTAGAGAGAGTAATTTAGGGATTTGAGGGACCAAATGAGGTCAGATTTTGATGAATTTAGTATGGGTAGACTCGTGAGTGAATGATCTTTCAAGTTTTGTAACTTTTGTCGAATTTCGAGACGTGGGCGTGGGGGCCGGGTTTGAACCAATTTCGGGTTTATGGTCTAACTTGGTAGTTTTACTTGTGGGATTCATTCCTTTAGCTCATATTGATCGTATTTTATTGCTCGTTGCTAGATTCGGGTCATTTGGCGGCTTGTTCGAAAGGAAAAAGCATTCCGGAGTAGGAGTTCTACGTTGTTGAGGTAAGAAACAGTTTTAAATCTGGTCTTGAGGGTACAAAACCCGGAGTTTAGTATAATGTGACTGTTTAGAGGTGGCACCCATGCTAGGTGATGGGTGTGTGGATGTACGCCGTGAGGGATTGAGACTTGGTCCGTCCCGGGAGACTGTGAAGTCTAATAGCCTTTAATTGTGTTTATATGCATTCCTCTCTACTAGAACTTGACTGTTTTCATGTTAGAAATCATACTTAGGCTATATTCTTGCTTATGGTAGTTATACTCAGTCATAGTGATTCATGTACATGTTTACCTCAGTCCATATTATTTGTTTTCCCTGATGATATACTGTAACACTTTGATTTGGGTTGTTTTCCCTTTCTTTATTGAGAGCTTTGAGACTAGAGAGGTTCATGACTGAGTAAGGCCGAGGGCCTGGTTGTGAGGTATTGTTATATTGCACGTGAGTTGTCCGTACGGATCCTTATATTTATACTATGGAACACGAGTTGTCCGTGCAGCACGTGAGTTGTCCGTGCGGAATAACGCTTGGGCTGTAGGAGCCCCTCATGAGTCGGAACACCCCTAGTGATTGCAGGTACCTATTGAGAGTGTGTATTGAGGGCTAAGAGCCGAGAGTGTGAGATGTTGAGATGGGTTGAGTGACTGCTGCCTTGAGAGGCTGTACTTGCTTTTATTTATTGTTGCACTTAGTTGTTATCTGTTGTTGTTGTGGAATTTCTGGAAGATTCATATCTGTTTTATATGAGCGTGAACTGATTTGACTTATACCAGAGGATTTGAAAGCATGTTCACTCTTTACTGAAAACTATTAAAATGAACTGTACTGTATAGCTCGTCACTAATTCTCAGTTCCTTATTTATTTCTGTTACTTGCTGAGTTGGTTGTACTCATGCTACACCTTGCACTTCATGTGCAGATCCATACGTGTCTGATCATGGAGATTGTTAAGTCCAGGCCTGCTTGCATTTCAGAGACTGCAAGGTAGCTGCCGGCGTCCAAAGGACCTTGTTACTCCTTCTATATTTCTTTCTGTCTTGTATTGATACTTAGATACTGGTTGTATTAATTTGTTTATCTAGATGCTCATGACTTATGACACCCCGATGTCGGGCTATTGTTCCGTATTTATGTTTTTATTTGGGTTTTACCCCGTATTTATGCAAAACTCCGGATATTTTAAATGTCTTAATTTACTTCTGTTAAATTTTGAAAGAGTTTTGGAAAAGTCAGCTTGCCTAGTACCACGATAGGCGCCATCACGACGGGTAAGGTTTTGGGTCGTGACATGAGAGGATTTCCACCATATGAATTGGGGTAAGTGTTCTCTACTCGATTTTGATTATATTGCATGAATCTATCCTTGTTTTTGGCATTTGGATGATGATTTCAAAAGAGAAATTGGGGGTTCTTGTCTAAATTTTCATAAAGTGAATTTTTGAGTTTTGAGCATCGATTCGGAGTCAGATTTGAGTTAAACTATTATGGTTGGACTAGTAATGAATGGGTTTTCAGATTTTATGAGTTTTGTCAGGTTCTGAGGTGCGAGCTCGGGTTTGATTTTTAGTTGACTTTGGGCTTTTGATTAAAGATTCGACCCTTTATCGATTAAGTTTGTTTCCTTTGGCATTATTTGATATTCTTGAGTTGCTTTTGTCTAGTTTTGAGCCGTTTGGAGGTCGGTACGCGCATGATGGCATTTTGGAGCATCGTTTTGCTTTCTCGATATTGGATTTAGCTTGTTCGAGGTAAGTAACACTTTTAAACTTGGTGCTGAGGGTATGAATCCTGAATATACATGTTATGTGTTTGGTGTTGAGGTGATGCACATGCTAGGTGACGGGCGTGTGCTCATGCACCGTGTGAATTATGACTCGGTTGTTTATGTGGTACTTTGTAGTTACCTAATCTTGTTTTTATCCATGAGATTTCTACGTGTTAGAGTAATTGAGTTGTGATCCATGTTAGAAACTATGTTTATGGTGCTTATTCTGTTGGGACCCACTGAGGTCATATCTGCTGTAGAGTTATTTGCTTAAATTGTAGTTACATACTCAGTCATACTCATTCATTTGCATATCATATCTCAGTCTCTGTTGCTAATTATTGATACATCATATTATCATTTTTGGGCTGATTTTCATGACATTGTGAGACCGAGAGACTGGAGAGATTGATGACTGAGTGAGGCCGAGGGCCTATTTGTGAGTGATATTTATTGAATCGGGATGCACGCCGCAACAGGCTTTATTGATTCATGCCATGATTGGCTTATTATAGTGCTTGGGCTGGATCTGCCCCTTCAGAGTCTACACACCCACAGTGAGCACAGTTGTTATTGATTCACGATGGGATCAGACTGTGCACTGCAATAGGATTTATTAGCATTTGGGCTGGATCTGCAATGTACAGTGCTGAGTGACTGAACGCAATGAGTAGGAGTGTGAGACAGTGAGATTGAATACTCTGAGAGTGTGAGTACATGATTTCATCATTGTAATGCATTGTATTTGACATACATACTTGACATACATGCATAGAGATGCATTTACTCGTGCTACCTGGTTTTGGTGAATTTCATGATTTCATGTGCACATTGACATGTAGGCATAGAGAAGTGCTTTCCTCATGCTATCTGATAATGAAACATCTTATTTATTGTTGAAAGGTTTTGGGAAAAATCATAGTTTTTTTGACTTACTCGTTCTTTGGTGTTTTCGGTGAAAGATTTAGGTTTACTGTTATACCTGAGAGGCATGACTATTTTTTCGTAACTGTGGACGAGCTGAGCAACATATTTTTGAGTCAATGCTTGTACTGTTTTTTCTTATATTGTTACGAATTTTTCTTGGATATTGGTGTTGGACTCTAAACTTTGTCCAAGCTCGTCATTGCTTTCAACCTAAGGTTAGGTTTGTTACTTATTGAGTACATGGGGTCGGTTGTACTCATATTACACTTCTGCACCTTGCGTGCAGATGTTGGATGTTGATGTTGCTGTGCATAGCGGGAGCTAGATTTTCAAGATTTACTTGCATTGCGGTCATAGCTACCAGCTTTATAAACTCTAAATCTTAGAAGCTCATGATTTGTACTGCCAGCCATTGGGATTTGTGGTATAAAAGTTCAGTTATTTTCATCATGTATTTTCTCAGTTAAATCTCTTTGAATCGGATTGTTGCTATTTGGCTTACCTAGCGGGTTGGGTTAGGTGCCATCATGACTAGTTGAATTTTGGGCCGTGACACAGATTCTGGAGCTGAGTAGCTTTGAAGACAGAGCTTTGCATTAGAGATGTACTAGCATACTGTATTCATGATACCTTTTGTTCAGGATAGCTTAGGATTTCATTTCTGTTTATTTAACTTTCAAACAGATGTTGTATTGATTCATTTCACTAGCTTTGTAAGTCTCAATCATTGTGGCTCATGACTTGTACTACCAATCCTGGGGTAGTTGTATTGAATTCTATTATAGTTTTTATTAAATATATTTTTCATCTCTCAGTTTAGTAGTAACTCATACTGTTTGTCTTAACTAGCGAGTTAGGTTAGGTGTCATTACGGCTTGGTGGGGTTTTGGGTCATGACAGGTTGGTATCAGAGCTATAGGTTCATAGGTTCTACGTGTCAAAAGCAAGTGTCTAGTAGTCTTGCGGATCGGTATGATGATGTCTATACTTATCGTTTAGAGGCTGCAGGACATCTAGAAAACTTTACTTCTTTGTTTTCTTATCGTGCGACCTTGATTCATCTTGAAACATGTATCTTTGATTTATTCCTACTCACACGTATGTGATGCTGAACACTTGATATCAGTGGTGCATCGACGACTTGTGGTGTTGCAGATAGGATGCAAAGAGCTATGGATACTTGATCACCATCTCGATATATTGTACAGTTTTGAGAAGTGGGTATGTCAGTGGATCTTTCGGTTGTTCATTTGAGGAATGAAGTTGATTCTTATATTTTGTTGACGAGTGTAGACTCGGAAGATAAATTAGTTGCCTAGTTGTTGTGACCATGGTAGGGTAATCAGAATATGTTGATTTAAGGCTAGCCAGTGGGTTATCTTCTGCGAGAAGATTTGAGGTTGTGTGTTTCGTATGAGGCTTCTATTCAGTTGAATACATACACTATCATTTCGGAGAACTTGAGGATGTTAGCTTGACTGTCACAAGGATGAGTATGCACTTGGTAGAGTATTTATAGTGTTTTTATGACTGATTTTATATTGCGTTTATGAAGTGTTCAGTTAATTAATAGTGTGAGACTAGGGCAACTACTGATAACGACAAGGTCGGGAATCCAAACTAGAGTAAGAGTTTGAAAAGTAAATGCGGAAGCAATAACAATAAGAAATTGAACAACTAGCACTTAAGGGAAGAAAATAAAGGATATGGGAAAATTCAAGGAAAGAATTCCAAAAACTTCCAAGAACGCAAGTTCTATAGCCTTGACAAGATCAAAGCAACAACGTCTTGATTTATTGAAGAAATCAAACGCCTTTACTTAAAAGCAAATCAAAACAATAGATTCGGATCTTGACCGCTTTACGAGTAACTTGAGACAACAATTTATAACTAGTATTAATCGCCTTCTAAGAATACCACAAAGAAATCAGATATCACAGTAGAGAAGTAATCTTACTACCTTGAACTATGAACTAGTAAAGGTTGAAAGAT
>AWOL01S0007313.1:6202-20895 GCA_000715115.1 Nicotiana otophora
TTACAAATTAACAGTACAATGAAATGAAAAGACTCCAAGGGACTGCGACGACCAAGCAACTCTACCTTGAATCCTTACGATCCCGCTTTAACTATGCTCAAGTCCGATATCTCCAATACCTGGCTCTGCACAAAAATGTGCAGAAGTGTAGTATGAGTACACCACAGTCGGTACCTAGTAAGTATCAAGACTAACCTCTATGGAGTAGAGATGAGGTACAGTCAAGACACTCACTAGTCTAATAACCTGTGCAATATAATATACAAAATAATAGGAAACAAATAATAATAAGGGCAGGATAAATCAACCAGTTATATGCACAACAGACAACAAGTACCATTAATATCACTCAGCAATTAATAAACACAATTACACAAAATTAAATCAAGTCCTTCAAATAAATGACCTTCATATATAATTCTTCCAGATAACTCTCTTTTAAATATAATTTTCTCAAATAATTATTTTTCAAATATAATTCTTTCAATAAATCTTTTCAAATATAATTTCCTCAAATAAATATCTTTTAAATACAATTCTTTCATATAATACTTTCTAAGTAAAAATCCTTCCAAATAAATATTTTGAATATAATTCTTTCAATTAAAAAGTCACCATGTGATACCTCATTTCATAATCATAAAAATACGGGTCTTCGCCCATTTTCATATTTCCACGGCACCTCGTGCCTATAATTAAATCATCATATTTCCCTAGTATCCCGTGCCCTCATTTCATATCACAGTTGAACGGACAATTCACGTTCCAATTATCATTATCATTTCATCACAGCGCCTCGTGCCCACATTTCATATCATAACTGTACGGACAATTCACGTGCCAAATATCCTCATTATTTACTCTCGACACCTCGTCCCAAATTTTATTTTATAATCCGCCTGGCAATAGCCACATGCTCTCAATTTCAACATAAAATAGATTGTTATCAATTTACTATCAACAAGACCAATTGCACAAGGCATAAAAATAAACACAAGAAAAATCATAACATTACATAAAAATCATCAACACCACAACCCAACATCATCACATATCGTCTCTGACAATAGAAACCATTATCGCTCATATTGCCATCCTTATCACTCCTATAGCCACCCTTATCGCTCCGCCCAGACAATATCAATAGCCATCCTTATTGCTCCTATTGCCACCCTTATCGCTCCTATAGCCACCCTTATCGCTCTGCCCAGACAATATTCTAACAAACACAACAACAGTGAAATGCCACCCTTATACCCACATAATATCAACAGTGAAATGCCACCCCTATCTCCCCAAAATAATAACTCACACAACAAAATAATTTACACGGAAAATTAACACGACAACATAATAAAATCAATTCATATCACAATTTACTCAGTGGCCACAACCAAATTCCAAAGATATAACAAAATCAATTAATTTCACAACAAATAGCCCAAGGCTCCACACAATATATATAACACCCAAAAACAATCAATAGAAATTACTCAGCATAAAGCAAAGCCTTCATTAATGCAAATTTAGATAATTATATTAATACTTATTCTTAAACTCGCTTAAATTAATTATTTGCATAAGAAAATTCATATTTAAATTAATTTTCAAGAAATACTAAACCAACAATACTCACGAAATTTCATAAATATTTCAAGTAACAATCAAATCAAATTATCATATAAAAACAGATTCAACAATAAGGATTTAGACATGGCAAACACATGATTTAATAATTTTCCACAATTTCCCAATTTACTGCACAATAATGCCTAAGACTTTAATTCAATGAATGTTTTGCATGTATAAGCCCGAGTACGTACTCGTCACCTCGCGTACACGGTTTTTCACATTTCACAAATGGCACATAAGACTCAATGCCTAAGGGGTAATTCCCCCACTCGAGGTTAAGCAAGACACTTACCTTTTTGAAGTTAGACCGATATTCCAAAATAGCCTTCTTGCTTGAATTGACCTCCGGACAGCTCAAATCTATCCAAATTAATTGTATAACTCCATTAAAATTCGTCGGAAACAAATTCCGGATAATAATATGTCAACTTAAAAATTTATTCCAAAAAGTCAACAAAAGTCAACGCGGGACCCGCCTCTCGGAACCCGACATAATTTTTATGAAATCCGAACACCCATTCCGATACGAGTTCAACCATATCAATTTTATCGAATTCCAAAAATAACTCGACTTCCAAATCTTAAATTTTTATTTTTGGAAGATTTTACGAAAATCTTGATTTTTCCTCCATTAAATCCGAATTAAATGATGGATCCAAAGATATAATCATGAAAATCAATCAAAACTGTATAAGAATCACTTATCCCAAATACCCACGCAAGTATCTCTTTAAAAATCGCCTTCTACCGAGCTCCAAATTTGATTTTGAGTAATGAACTCAAACCCCCGTTTTTGGGACTTTTAATTCAGCCTAGATAGGCCTTCTTCGCGTTCGCGACCATTACTTCGCGTTCGCTAAGGCCAAAACCCAACTGCCTCAAATCCTTCATCGCGTTCGCGACCTCCTCGTCCCGTTCGCGATGACTAGCTGACCAGCTCCTTCGCGTTCGCGTCCCACGCTTCGCGTTCGCGAAGGCCAAACGACCTCAGGCCCCACTCTTCCTTTCTTCTTCGCGTTTGCGTTGCCTTGGCCGCATTCGCGAAGGCTTGCCCAGCTTCTTCTTCGCGTTTGCATCCCCTGCTTCGCGTTCGTGAAGGCCAAACCAACAGCCCCTCAAATTCCTCTTCGCGAACACGGGACTCCCTTCGTGTTCGCGAAGAAGGAAACCAGATGACAGAAAACAGCAATTCAAAAATAGAAGAAAATGGCCCGTAGCCCATCCGAAACACACCCGAGGCCCCCGGGATCCCGTCTACACATACCAACAAGTTCCATAACCTATCGCGGACTTGCTCGAGGTTTCAAATCACATCAAATAAAGCCAAAAATACAAATAGCACCACGAATCGAACTTTTGAACTTCCAAAACTTCCAACTTCTAAAACTCGTGCCGAAACATATCAAACTAACCCGGAATAATGTCAAATTTTGCAGTCAAGTCCCAAATAACATAACAGAGCTTTTTCAACTATCGAAATCGCATTCCGACCCCGATATCAAAAAGGTAACTCCCGGCCAAGCTTCCCAAAAATTTAACTTTCGCCATTTCAAGCGTAAATTGGCTACAAACCTCAAATTCACAGTCCGGACAACCTCTTAAGTCCAAAAGCACCCAACGGAGCTAACAAAACCGACAAGACTCTATTCCGGAGTCGTCTTCATACAGTTCCGATTATGGTAAAAATCCTAAGACTTAAGTTTCCATCTCAGGGACTAAGTGCCACAAATCTCTCAGAATCATCCGTAAATCAAACTCGACCACACACGCGGGTCATAATATATATTGCGAGGCTGTTCGAGACCTTAAGTCACTGAACGGAGCATAAATTCTTAAAACGACAAGTCGGATCGTTATATTCTCCACCTCTTAAACAAATGTTCGTTCTCGAACGTGCTAAGAATTATTCTGCGGTTACCAAATTGATGATTTTACTTTTACACATATACTCACGGTTGATTCCTCGCTACCGCATTTGAGATAAGCGTGACAACATCATCTCATTTGAGATTATTTCTTTTATCCATACTTGAAAACTTTAAGGCCATTTTCTTACGCTCCAATATTTTCAAAAAGGCCTGATTGCTCGCAACAACGCACAATATTAGTCTCAACTGGCTATAGCAACTCGTGCCTATGCACACATCAATTTTCTCGATAGTGTTGAAGTAATTCAAATCTTTCTATGGGGTGCTACATTATTTCCCGATTAGGATCATTCTCCCTCAAACACATAACATATTTACCTCTTCTTTTGAAATTCTCAATCCTTCAAATTTTACTAACTACCAATTTTTTTTTTCCAAAAATTTTGGCAGAGTCTCCCCTGTAATTGGGCCTATCCACCTGCCAGAATAACACCAAAACAACTCCTAATAACACATCCACAACCTGATAAAATACCTCAAGATATATATGAATAACACCAATCTCAGCATTACAAGCACTGCATTATCATTATGATATCAGGACATGAAGCACATCATATGCATGCTCATCACCACATTTCAGGTCTTAAAAGCTGTTCATAATTAATTTCAGCATCATCAATTAATCTCATATTAACCACCACCTCATTTCGAATTTTTCACAACACTAACAACAGAACGTGAGGCACGAAGACCTCATGATTGCCTACTCAGATTAATGAATCACATTTAATGCCACCCGAGCACTTATCTCATAGGCTAAAACTCAATGTTTTCAGCACGAAAATGGCTGAATATGCACAGAAAAATATACAAGAATTATCAAATAAGCCTATCAGGCATGACTCTCTATTAATATTATTGTACAAATTAAATTTCACACACTAAAAATTTTAAACTCATAAATATTTCACCACAAGGACTTCGTCCTTATATAACTTTCACCGCGACTTGTAGACCGGTTTAAATATTTCACATCATGTATAAAATGCGAGGATCTCGTCCTCAACTCCGGATCACAAGTATTTTGCACATTGTGCCAACTAAAATTTCAATTTTTCCTTTCTTTCTTCTTTTCAATATATTTCATAAACAGTTTTCACAACACATAATGAACCCTCATACCGGTAGGGCGTATAATTCATAAAAATTAGAATCAATTATTTCGAAACACATTAAACCCACTGTAATGAATAATAAAAATTACTTTTGGACTTATAGCCCTCAATGGTGTACAAAAATAAATGACAGACACGGGCTCACACCCCCAAATATCCCAACAGGGATAAACATATAAGTGAGTTACAAATTTACGAAGCTCACCCATATGTGGAGCATAATAGGAGGACTCACCTCAATATTCAGAACCGAATCAAGTTAAGGAAAAATATCCTTTTATAATAAAAATCAGGATCGTACCTATAACGACACCATCTGGTGTATTGGCCTCAGCTAAATCATAGTGATTAAATCAACGGGTCGGGCCTCCACCTCTTAGGCACCCACTACCCGCCTGTCCTCCACCTCTAGCTGACTGTGCACGTGGAGTATCAACTGGAATAAAACTTGTAGCTTGAGTGTTCTAATGAAATCCACCCCTCCCAAGTCTGGGACAATCTCTCATGATATGCCTAGTATCACCACACTCATAACAACCCCTCTGAGGTCGCGGCTGCTCGTACTGAGTCTGTACCGGATAACTGGAATAACCATTGTAAGAATCTCGTATCGGTGGTGCACTGTAAATTGGAGCACCCCGAGTAATCTGATGTGTGGACTGAGCTGACCGGCTGCTCGAGCCTCTACTATAATGGGTTCTAGCTGAAGAGTAAAATCCATTGAACCCTCCAGATCTTCGAAACCTTTTGGCCTCCTTAGACTCCCTTTCCTCGCCTAAAACACCCTCAATCTTCCTTGCAATCTCCACTACTTGTTGAAATGGAGCATCAGTTTGCAACTCTCGGGCCATGCATATTGTAATATCATAATCGAGCCCCTCGATGAATCTACGGACCCGTTCTCTGATTGTAGGAGCTAAGATAGGTGCATGACGGGCTAACTCACTGAACCTGATAGCATATTCTGACACTGTCATAGTGCCCTGACGCAACCATTCAAACTCTGTGCGCCACGCATCTCTAAGAGTCTGAGGAACAAACTCTTTCAAGAACATTTCCGAAAATTGAGACCAAGTTGGTGGTGTGGCATCGGCTGGTCTACCTTCTTCATAGATTTTCCACCACCGATACGCTGCGCCTGACAGTTGAAATGTAGTAAAGGCAACTCCGCTCACCTCCACAATACCCATGGTGTGGAGAATACAGTGACAAATTTTTAGAAATTCTTGGGCATCCTCTATAGTTGTGCCATTGAAAGTAGGTGGACTATATCTCTTAAACCTTTCAAGCCTATTTTGTTCTTCTTATGATGCCTCAGGCTTGACCTCAGGCCGAACCGGAATAACAGGTTGTACCGGTACTACACCCGGAACCTGACCAACGTGAACCTGCTGCTCTGGAGTTGTGATAGGAGTCTGAGCTACTCCCCCAATTTGCAGAATGTTTGGTGCAACAGAGATTAATCCCGCCTGAGTTAATGTACCAACCATACTCAGGAACTGTGCCAAAGTTTCCTGAAGTCCGGGGGTAACAACAGGTGCTTCTGGTACCTGTCCCCCAACTGGAGCTACTAGTGGCTCCTCAACTGTTGTTCTGACAGGTGCTCTAGTCGCAACACGTGCCCTTCCTCGACCTCTACCTCGACCCCGGTCTCTTCCAGCCCTAGCAGTATCTGCGGATGCCTGCTCAGATAACCCAGTAGCACGTATCCTCACTATCTATGAGAGAATGGAGATACAAAGGATCAAATTCCAAATTCAACAAATTCCGCATGACAGGAATGAAAGAAATGGAAATTTCCTAACAGTTCTGTAGCCTCTCGAAGATAAGTACAAACGTCTCCGTACCGGTCTGCAAGACTCTACTAGACTCGTTCGTGACTCGTAGAACCTATGAACCTAGAGCTCTGATACCAACTTGTCACAACCCAAAATCCCACCACAGACGTCGTGATGACACCTAATCTCTAAGACTAGGTAAGCCGATTTTAATTACCTTTTGAAGCCATTTTGTTTAAACGAATAACGGAAATAATTACAATATACAACCTCCCAAGACTGGTAGTACTGAGTCACGAACTCTAACTGAATACATGGAATGATCACGAGGACCGAATATACAATACTGTTTGATTAAAAATTAACAGTACAATGAAATGAAAAGACTCCAAGGGGATGCGATGACCAAGTAGCTCTACCTTGAATCCTTACGATCCCGCTTTAAATTTATTCAAGTTCGATATCTCCAATACCTGGTTGTGCACAAAAATGTGCAGAAGTGCAGTATGAGTACACCACGGTCGGTACCCAGTAAGTATCAAGACTAACCTTAATGGAGTAGAGACGAAGTACAGTTAAGACACTCACTAGTCTAATAACCTGTGCAATATAATATACAAAATAATAGAAAACAAATATTAATAAGTGCAGGATAAAATAACCAGTTATATGCACAACATACAATAAGTGCCATTAATATCACTCAACAATTAATAAATACAATTACACCCAATTAAATCAAGTCCTTCAAATAAATGACTTTCATATATAATTCTTCCAGATAACTCTCTTTTAAATATAATTTTCTCAAATAATTATTTTTCAAATATAATTCTTTCAATAAATCTTTTCAAATATAATTTCCTCAAATAAATATCTTTCAAATACAATTCTTTCATATAATACTTTCTAAGTAAACATTCTTCCAAATAAATATTTTGAATTCACGTGCCAATTATCATTATCATTTCATCACAGCGCCTCGTGCCCACATTTCATATCATAACTGTACGGACAATTCACGTGCCAAATATCCTCATTATTTACTCACGGCACCTCGTGCCCACATTTCATTTTATAATCCGCCTGGCAATAGCCACAAGCTCTCAATTTCAACATAAAACAGATTGTTATCAATTTACTATCAATAAGACCAATTGCACAAGGCATAAAAATAAACACAAGAAAAATCACAACATCACATAAAAATTATCAACACCACAACCCCACATCGTCATATATCGTCCCTGACAATAGCCACCCATATCGCCCCTATTGCCACCCTTATCACTCCTATAGCCACCCTTATCACTCCGCCCAGACAATATCAATAGCCACCCTTATCGCTCCTATTGCCACCCTTATCGCTCCTATAGCCACCCTTATCGCTCCGCCCAGATAATATTCCAACAAACACAACAACAGTGAAATGCCACCCTTATACCCACATAATATCAACAGTGAAATGCCACCCTTATCTCCCCAAAATAATAACTCACACAACACAATAATTTACACGGAAAATTAACACGACAACATAATAAAATCAAGTCATATCACAATTTGCCCAATGGCCACAACCAAATTCTAAAGATATAACAAAATCAATTAATTTCACAACAAATAGCCCAAAGCTCCACACAATATATATATATATAACACCCCCGAAATAATCAATAGAGATAGAAATTATTCAGCATAAAGCAAAGCCTTCATTAATGCAAATTTAGATAATTATATTAATACTTATTCTTAAGCTCACTTAAATTAATTATTTGCATAAGAAAATTCATATTGGAATTAATTTCCAAGAAATATTAAACCAACAATACTCATGAAATTTCATAAATATTTTAAATAACAATCACATCAAATTATCATATAAAAATAAATTCAACAATAAGGATTTAGACATGGCAAATAAATGATTTAATAATTTTCCAATTTACTACACAATAATGCCTAAGACTTTAATTCAATGAATTTTTTACATGTATAAGCCCGATTACGTACTCGTCATCTCGCCTACATGGCTTTTAATATTTTACAAATGGCACATAAGACTCAATGCCTAAGGGGTAATTCTCCCACTCGAGGTTAAGCAAGACACTTACCTTTTTGAAGTTAGGCCGATATTCCAAAACAACTTTCTTGGTTGAATTGACCTCTGGATAGCTCAAATCTATCCAAATTAATTGTATAACTCTATTAAACTTCGTCGAAAACAAATTCCGGATAATAATACGCCGACTTAAAAATTTATTCCAAAAAGTCAACAAAAGTCAACGCGAGACCCACCTCTCGGAACCCGACATAATGTTCATGAAATCAGAACACCCATTCCGATACGAGTTCAATCATATCAATTTTATCGAATTCCAATAACAACTCGACTTCCAAATCTTAAATTTTCATTTTTGGAAGATTTTACAAAAATCTTGATTTTTCCTCTATTAAATCCGAATTAAATGATGGATTCAAAGACATAATCATGAAAATTAATCAAAACTGTATGAGAATCACTTACCCCAAATACCCACACAAGAATCTCTCTAAAAATCGCCTTCTACCGAGCTCCAAATTTGATTTTGAGTTATGAACTCAAACCCCCATTTTTGGGACTTTTAATTCTGCCTAGATAGGCCTTCTTCGCGTTCGCGACCATTACTTCGCGTTCGCGAAGGCCAAAACCCAACTGCCTCAACTCCTTCATCGCGTTCGCGACCTCCTCGTCGCGTTCGCGATGACCAGCTGACCAGCTCCTTCGCGTTCGCGTCCTACGTTTCGCGTTCGCGAAGGCCAAACGACCTCAGGCCCCACTCTTCCTTTCTTCTTCGTGTTCGCGTTGCCTTGGCCGCGTTCGCGAAGGCTTGCCCAGCTCCTTCTTCGCGTTCACGTCCCCTGCTTCACGTTCGCGAAGGCCAAACAAATAGCCCCTCAAATTCCTCTTCATGAACGCGGGATTCTCTTCGCGTTCGCGAAGAAAAAAACCAGATGACAGAAAATAATAGTTCAAAAATAGAAGGAAATGGCCCGTAACCCATCCGAAACACACCCGAGGCCCCCGAGGCCCCCGGGACCCCATCTAAACATACCAACAAGTTCCATAACCTATCACGGACACGCCAAAAATACAAATCGCACCACGAATCGAACTTATGAACTTCCAACTTCTAAAACTCGTGCCGAAACCTATTAAACCAACCCGGAATGACGTTAAATTGTGCAGGCAAGTCCCAAATAATATAACGGAGCTATTTCAACTCTCGAAATTGCATCCCGACCCCGATATCAAAAAGTAAACCCCCCGGTCAAACTTCCCAAAAATTCGACTTTCACCATTTCAAGCCTAAATTGGCTACAGACCTCAAATTCACAGTCCAGGCACGCTCCTAAGTCCAAAATCACCTAACGGAGCTAACAGAACCGACAGAACTCTATTCCAGAGTTGTCTTCATACAGTTTCGACTACGGTAAAAATTCGAAGACTTAAACTTCCATCTCAGGGATTAAGTGTCCCAAATCTCTCAGAATCATCCGTAAATCAAATTCGACCACACACGCGGGTCATAATACATATTGCGAGGCTGCTCGAGACCTTAAGTCACCGAACAGAGCGTAAATTCTTAAAACGATAAGTCGGGTCGTTACAGAAAACAAATGTTCACTTAATGATAGCAACTATTCCCGTTATTTACATGAAATATCACGAAATTCACTTTTCTGATGCAATCAAATAAATTCCCATAATATCATTGCTAGTTAAACAGTAGAAACACCAGATAAAAATAAGGCAGGTCCCATAACAAACACAAAATTCAAATTACAAAATAGGAAATGTGCGATCGCTTAAAAGTTACATTAGTACATCTATTATGAAAAACGTAGAAGGCATACATTTGGACACTCCCAACAGTATTCATCTACTGAATTGGACAATGGCAAAGGTATTGTTACATCGCCTAGAAGTTCATCACTCTTTTTAGACTCTTTCTCATAAGAGGATAGTCATGCGGAGAAAAAAAAAGAAATGTTTAAATTCCACGATAGAGAAATCCCATGATGATTCATGAGTATGAAATCTCTCATTATTTACTATAATATGCCTCCGCTTTGAGCGCCCTAAATAATGCTCTATATTGTTTTTTAGCAAAATCTTATGCAGCTTTACGAACATGCTAGAGGTTATTAAGCAAACCATATCTACTTCAGTGAGATTACTTTTTTTATATAATCTAAAAGAATATAAATAAATAATTTTTCTTGTACTGAAGTTCTTCTGGTAGAAGGAAATTCATTTGATGAAAAAATCACTTATTTTTGTCTGAAGCTTCAGATGTAGAAGGGAATTCATATAGCAATTGGATGGTGAAATCTTAAACTGAATAGATTCTCATTCTCACAAATTAATCTGTCATGACAATGTCATGATCTTTCTTCAACAAAAACTCCACAGTCCACAAAAAAAAAAAAAATGCAACTCTTGCATTCTATTTGAACGATATAAACCTAAAGTTTTCGAACTGCCAATCGGATCAATATAATTAAAGTAACTCGAAAGCATAACAAATTCCTACAGTGTAGTACAACAAATACTCCCGACTTCATATGATGTCTCAGGGAGGATAAAACTTCTTTAAATAGGGTAAGGCTCTAATTTGGATAAGTTTAAGTGCTAAGTAGGTTCTTAAAAATTACACAAGGTAAATGAAAAGTATAAGATCTAGTTCAAGAGTGGTAAACTGAAAATGGATCTAAAAGAATAGTTTACCCTTAAAACATACACAAAACTAAAAACTGTTAAGTAAACTTATTTTAACTGTTAAAATCATTTGGTCCTTGTCATTGCCACTTCTTAGTTTAGAAATAACTTTTAACGGAGCCTGCTACTAATAGCGTTGCCTTGCATACTTATAAAGGCGGAGAGGAAATACGTCAATATGTCCAAGAAAGAAAGTGAATATGTTTGCCCTGAATTTAGTACATGGCAGTAGTTTCTCTTATGCGATTATCCAACTTTCAGTTATTGGAGGTTGTACTTAAGCAGATTAACAATAGTTGGTATCTGTTATTGCATCGTAATTTCAAGTTCTAACTTATCTGAAAACGTGTCAAATTAAATTAATTACCAACTGAGATGAGGCAGAAGCCTAGGTGAATGTGCACACAATCACGATTAAACATAGTGTTATAGGCGATATTGAGAATAAAAAATGGTACTTTATAATCCCTTTGAAGAGGGAAAGATGAGTCTCTTATGGCATTAAAAGGACGATGAAATACCACTTGAATCATTAACAATAGAATATTCAAAGAGAGGATGTTCTAGATGTCTCACATTGTCTTAATTTCATCCCAGAATTGATACTTTGACCTTAATAATGCTGAGGTAAAAAAGCTATTATGGTTCACAAATATTTTACAAGGAAATTTTGCTCAATGGTTATTTAGATCTAATAAGATACCAAATAGAGATAATGAAAAGCACAAGATTCCTCATTCAAAACTTGCACGACAAACATAAACGACATAAATTATACTCTATGGTATTAGTAATGCAAAGAGCATAAATCGCTTAGCAGCGACACAAAAAGGACTTTATTCATTCCAATGACACATACAAATAGTTTTTGTCAATTACGTATATAATAGTTTATGCATTGAATGTGTTAAGTAAAAATAGCATACACTTACTTTTTAGGTCGACGTTGCCTGTAACTATAATTCAAAGTTCCTTAAAATAAAGACAACAAAAAACTTTATTTTGTCAGTAATTTATCTGTAATTATTAATAAAAGAATTTGCAGTAACATGTTAAAATAAGAAGTTACAAAGCTAGGTGCAACAAACGGT
The DNA here is from genome assembly GCA_000715115.1 of Nicotiana otophora. Taxonomy (NCBI): domain Eukaryota; kingdom Viridiplantae; phylum Streptophyta; class Magnoliopsida; order Solanales; family Solanaceae; genus Nicotiana; species Nicotiana otophora. The sequence goes on from AWOL01S0007313.1 coordinate 18,512, forward strand.
CAAACTTAATCAATACAACTTAACAACTCAGAAAATATTGAATGCATCAATATTTCATCTATATACGACAAACCACATGCAGTCACCTTTTGTTTCGCTTCTACTAATAACTAAACACTCTAAAAAAGTACACTACCTAGGAATATAATTCTGTCCCACTGGTCCATTTGATCGACAAATAATGAAGAGAGAATTAGACAACGAATTGATGACAGCAACCATTTGACTACTGTGTTATATATCTAAAGGCCTAAGCTCAGAGTTTCAAAATAGGAGCCCATAAAAAATCTGGAAGAACAGAAAGCAGAAATCACATTCCAAAGTTGAATTTTTATAGGTAATCCTTGCACAATAGCAAAAGCACAAATTTTCAAAACATATAATATACCCGAATAAGAAAGGAAAAAAAACAAAAAATGAGGAACCGTACGATAATTTCAAAGAGCAAAAAAAGAACTATGCTGAAAAGTCTGCAAATTAATTTAAGTTATTGTCTTGACACATTATATGCGTAGAACCTGCGCCTGAAATGTGCTAAATTAAGAAATCTTTTTTAGCTGATGACAGATTAAATAAATTACCACCTTGAAAATTCATATTAACTTCCAAGAATAGACCAGAAATCGGGAAGATCGAAGAGAACCGAAAGAAACGAAGACATCTGCCACTAACATCAGCCGTAAAACTGGAAAGACTAAAGAGAAATGGAAAAAATTCTGGCAAAAAATTAAGAAAAGCACATCTGAAATTAATTGTAACCCCAACTTGAGAAGACGAAACGAACTGAAAGGGTAGTCTTTGGAAGACCGAAGAAAAATCATGCAATAGTATAACAGATTAAGGGCAAAAAGAAAAGCAAAAAGAAAAAAATGAAGGCCAAAGAACATCGAAAAGAGGCAGAAAAATAACAACATCAGCCATGAATTTTGAAAAAACGAAGAAAATTAGAAGAAGATTTGGGCAAAAGATTACTAAAAAAAAAAAAAAAACTGAGATGACTACACCAGTTGAAGAGCCGAAGAGAAGATTATTGGAATAAGAGTAGTCTTGTGTCTGATTTTTGGAATGAGAAAAATTGAAGAAGAATACTTCTAGAGACAACAAGAAATAAATACCAAAAAAGTCATTATCTTAATCAGAGTATCTAAATTACTCTTTTACCCTTGATCGACCTCTTTAGCTTTAGCTTTGGCTTTTCTACGTTATAGAAATTTACATGTAAATAATTATTCAATTTATGTAGTTCATCCCTTTCACAATAAGTCGTATTAACAAAAGTCAAGCCATCAATTTTGTGTGCATTTAAACATTTATTCCTTAATTTATTATCCGATATATAAATCTCATTTTTAGAAAGAACATAAAAAGTAATATAAACTACAGTATTTTATAATTACAAAATTTAAAAGGATTTCAGAAAAGTCGTAGCATAAAAAGTATTTGACTCCTCGAATCTTAATAGTATTCTTTAAAATGATACATACAGTATTTGATTTCATATATGAGTTGTTGTTCACTTTGTGATGTGAGTGCTTTTGAGTGTAACTAAGGTTAGAGTAGAGCTGGTTATCTGGCGGATTAAGCGGTTATTTACTCTTAACGGTTTGGCTTATCGGTTATCGATTTTTAAATGTATTAATCCGCTAGCCACCCGATAAGATATCGGGCAGATTGGTATCAGTTTAGCTCTTATCGGGCGGTTATCGGGCGGTTTATCGGCCTAATTCAATCTATATTGCGTGCATTAATTGTTTGCTGACCGACGTGACTCAAAATAAAATTCATATGCTCAACAGACTACATTCCAGTCTATAGAATACAATAGATGAGTCCATTATATCCCAAAGCAGACTACATTACAGATGAGTCCAGAATACATGTCTTTCCTCCGCCCACAACTACAAAAGAAAAAGTCAATGATTAATTTTGAAATGATAAAATTCCAGTCTATATTCAAAGTGAGTCTAGAATACATATTTCAAAATGATTAATTCATAAGTGAGCAGACTACACAGAAATGTTTGGCTTGCAACTAACGCCAAACAATGCTTGAATTTATGCAGCTTCAAATTTCAAACAACAGCTTAATCTATAAGCGAGTAGATCCCTATAAAAAAATATGCACACACCAAATTTCAGCATTAGGCAACGAAGTAAAGACTGTGATAAATACTACTGTCTTGATTCTTGTTTGATGTTTAGATGACTTTTCTCATACATATTCTTTCCGAATAGATCATTAAATGCTCAATATTGTTTTCGTAACGTATTTCCTAGTAGATTAGTAATAGAGATAGAGTACCAGAACTCCTTCAAATAGTGAACCAGTACGTTATATATGGAAGTGGAAGAAGGATTTATATATATATATATATAGATATATA